>RJWM01001790.1:75603-143680 GCA_004363535.1 Dasyprocta punctata
AAAAAAAAAAAAAAAAAAAAAAAAAAAAAAAGTAAAACATGCCTTTCTGTAACCTTTGTTATCCATATTAGGGAATGACCACCACCATCCGGCTTTAGACCTTCCCCATGACAACTCCTCCAATGGACGCGAGAGATCTTTAAATTACTAACCAATGTAATCAACTTTTGTACCCATGTTAGCAAAACTCCTCCTCTCTTTGTTCTAATGTTTTATAAGCCCCTCCAGGCCACTGAGAGGCACGCAGTCTCGGATTGGCTTTAAGTGAGACTGCATCGCCTGGCCAGGAAAATAAACGCTCCATTTTAAATTCTTCGGGTGCTCCGTGAGGTTTTTTCAACTCGGGGGTCTTCACTACTACATTTTTAAGTAATGTGCTCTGTGTTCTCAAGTGATTACCACGGAGGGCAGCACTTTGTGAAATAAATAGATGAGGAGCTGCATTTGCTCCCACAGGATGTACAGGGAGGAGGCCAGGTGGGGTAGGGGGAGCCCCAGAGAAAAGCCTATCCGGGGCTTGGGGGGGTGCAGGCCCTCATTCTTGCCAGGGCCCTACTGCCCTGTTCCCTCTCAGTGTTAGCTCTGGGCTTCCGAGCACCAGCAGGACCCAGAAAATTGGAAGCCAGGGTGACAGGGGTCATTTGGAAACATCTGTGCCCTTTGTTGCTGCCTGCCCAGCCAGGCAGAGCCAGCAGGACAAAATGAAGCACCATGCCCTGTGTGGAGGTTTAGAGAATTCAGCCCCCTTAATCAGGGGGAAACAAGTACAATGGAAAAGACAAATCTAGCACCACATCTTCCCAGCCCATTTAAAAGGCCAAAAGGCCAACCGGGAGTTGACAATGAGTCACTAAGAGGACAAACTCATCCATAAAATCCAAGAGGAGGGAATACCGTCAACATCTGTTAAAGAGACTAGCACTTCTCTGATACCAATGCCAGACAAAGATACGACAAGGAAAGAAAATTATGGGCCAATATTCTTGATGATGCAAAAATCTTTCATTTAAATGCTAGCAAGTTAAATTCGATAACACTTTAGAAGTATCACCTACCATGTCCAAGTGAAATTTATTCCTGGGATGAGTGATGCTTCCGCATACACAAATCAATCTTTGTGACACACCGTATTAACAAAAGGAAGGACAAAAGCAGAAGGACCATCTCAATAGATGCTGAAAATGAATTTGACAAAATTCAAATTCCTTTCATGGGAAACACTCTCAACAAATTTGTTACGGAAGGAATGTGCCTCAATACAAGAAAAGCCATGTAATGAATCCACAGCTGATATCTTACTCAACAGTAGAGAAGGAAAAGCCTTTTCTCTAAGATCCAGAACAAGACAAGAACGCTTGCTCTCAGCCCGTCTTCAACACAGCACTGCAAGTCCTAGCCAGAGCGTTCAGACAACTGAGAGAAACAAAGACATCCAAATAGGAAAGGAAGAAATTAAATCATCACTGCTTCCCAGTGACGTGACGTGGTCTTGTATAGCGAAAATACTGAAGAGCGCATCTGCCCAATAAAAACCTCTTTGTTACTGATAAATGAATATGGCAAAGTTGTAGGATACAAAATCCACAAACACCTGTAGTTTGGTGACTAAGAGGGCCAAGGGATTGCTGTGTCATTAGTCACTGTGCCACTTAGGGTGAATGGCTTCACTTTTCTTAGTTTTGCTTACTTGATCTTCTTAGTTAAATAAAGACATCATAATAATGCCTCCTCATATGAATATTAGGCAAAGTAAAGGGAGAGGGATAATTCACAAAGTGTTTACTTAGCCCCTGCCATGAACATGGCAAGCAGTAGACATTAGCTATTGCTATTGTTGTGTATTCAATGCTGGATTGAGCAATCATGAAAGACGCAAAAGACCTGAAATACAGTCAGCCTTTGGTACCCATGGATTCCCCCTCCGCAAATCCAGCCAAGCAGGGAAAATACTAAGGGGAAAACTTAAACTGTGCCTATATTGAACTTGTACAGATTTGTTTCTTGTCATTAGTCCGTAAAAATACTGTGTAACAACTAGTTGCTTAGCATTTCCATCGTATTAGGTAAAAGTAATCTAGAGACTTTAAATATACAGAGGGATACGCATACCTTATGTGCAAATACTGCACTATTTTATCTGAAGGACTTAGGCATCTAAGAATTTTGATATCCACGGGGGTCTTGGACCTAATTCCCCGTATATATGGAAGGAGGGCTATAGTCATTGTCACTGAGGCATGTGTTCACCAGAGCCCCACAGTACCTCCTCTTCCCCGCCCAAATCTGACATACTGCAAGAAGCTTCTCTGTGTAGTAAAGAGTGTGGATTTGCGCGTGGTCGTATAACTCAGTGCCTAGAAGGCATGAGGCCCTAGGCTCAATCCCCAGCACTGCAGCATTGTAAGAGCAAGGAAGGAAGAAAGGGAAGGAGGTTAAAGAGAGAGAAAGGAAGCCGGGCGTGGTGGCGCACGCCTTTAATCCCAGCACTCGGGAGGCTGAGGTAGGCGGAGCGTTGTAAGTTTGAGGCCGGCTTGGGCTACAACTCGAGTGTGAGGCCGGCCTGAGCTACATAGTGCGACCCTGCCTCAAAAAACCAGGGCCGGGAGTTTGGCTCAGCGGCTTACGCGCCTGTCAGGCAGGCGCGAGGTTGTGAGCTCGATCCCAGGTGCCACAAAAAAAGAAAAAAAGAGAGAGAGAGAGAAAGGAGAGAGGGAGGAAGGAGGACGAGTGAACCTGGATTTGTTCAACTCTACTGTTCCCCAACTCTGGGCCTCTGCCCACTTCACCCAAGTTCTCTGAGCCTCAGTTTCCTCTTCTGCAAGATGGAACTAGTCATACAGACTATTTCAAAAGGCTGCGATGAAGCTAAAATGTGACCATGTGACTTTCCTTCAAAAGCCATAGATGGAGATGGAGTGCTCTGTAGCAGAACACTTGCCTAGCGTGGTTCCATTTCCAGCACCGCAAAACAAACAAAATGCCAAGTAGGCATGTGTGATGGCACATGGCAGTGATCCTAACACTCTGGGAGGCAGCTGAGGGAGGAGGATCAAAAATTCAAGTCCAGTCTGGGCAACTTAATGATGTAGTGAGACCTGTCTCAAAAGGAAAAGTTTGCTCCAATCTTACAGATCTCACTCGAGCTCCACCTCCCGCCTGTGTTTTCTGTGAATATAATTCAGCTCAAACGGTCTTAAGGGAGAAAGAAAAGGGTTTTCATGCAACTGAGAAATCCATGAGTAAATTCGGGAGTAGCTGGATACAGGTTTCCAAAAGATGACCTTAAAAAATCTGATTCTGTCCTTCCCCCTCTGATTTCAGTGTTGACTTTCTCCCAGGCAGACTCTGAGGTGGCACAGGTGGCTGCAAGCAGCTCTCAGCAGGTGACCCCTTGGCTTAGCAACTCAAATAGAAACAGTCCTCCCCGCCCCCAGAATCAACAGTTCCAGCAAAAATCTCAGAAATGAGCCTCCATGGTGCTGTGCTCAGTCCTGTACCTGCCTGTAGCCCTTTCCCTCAAGGCCTGGAGGATGGACTGTGCCACCTGGCCATGCCTGGGTCACAGGCCCACCACTTGGCATGCCCAGAACATGGACAGAATGGGGGAGGTGGTCCCCAAGTTGGTGTTTCCACTAAACAAGAAAAAGAGATGTGAGATGACAGACATCCTTGGAATGCAGGTCTTACTCTCGTGTTTAGGATGCAGGAAAAAAGAAAAAGATGGACCCAAAACTCAGAGAGCCAGGCATGGTGGCACACGCCTGTAATCCCAGCACTCAGAGGCTGAGGCAAGAGGATCGTTGCAAGTTCAAGACCAGCCTGGGCTACAAACTGAGGTCAAGACCAGCCTGAACTGCATACTGAGACCCTGTCTCAAAAAACCAATAAATACGTACATACATACATACAGCCCAAAGAGCAGCCAGGCGTTCGCTCAGTGCCCTCCAGCTGAAACAGCACTTTCCATCCCTAGGTGCACTCTGACCATTTCAGAGGAATAGAGGCCTTGTACCATTTTAGGAAGGGAAACTTGCTTCCGCTGAAAAACCTAACCATGAATGATAATGTTGACTAATTAAAATAACAGCATGGTTGACTGGTTGGCTGGTTGTTTTATTTGTTAGTTTGTGGTGCTGGGAGTTGAATCCAGGCCTTGCTCTTGCTTGGCAAGAGAATGCTTAATAAATAATACTTGATGGTAAAGTTCAGACAAGGCCACTCACTCCATGACACCGCAGTCCTGTCTGACTCCTCTGATCCTTTTCCCACTTAAGAATCTGCATGAGCCCAGGTTTCCTTGCTCTGGACAGAGGTCGTGTTGTTGTCAATTCTGTACACAGACAGCAAATGCTGAGTGGGGCCCTCAAGAAACCACAGGTATTTTGATTTAAGTCACATTTTTTTCAACCTATTTCAATCCTCCAACCCCATCCCCAGGCCTGACAGGATCCCTCCATCCCATCACTACTTTTACCTCCTAAGTGACATTTCTCTCACTGTGTCATCATTGCAAAAGCTCTGTGCACACTAATTCAGGAAGCTCAAACAAGAGCACAGACTCCCCGTATCCTATGCTGCCGGGTCGCGTGTGCTCGTGTCCTTCTCCACGCATCTGTGAGTGCTGCCTGCAAGATTTTTTGTAGTAGCATTGGGTCTCGTAATATGTATTAGGAATACCTCTCAGTGGCCACAAACACTATTCTATGGCATTAATTTTAATAAATTCAAATTGTTCTCTTCATTGAATAGATGTAAATTACTTACCCCAGCTCCTGTTGTTGGACAACTAGATTGCTCACAAGTGTTACTGTAATATCTTTGAAAGTAAAATAAAGCCAGGCATGGTGGTGCACCCCTGCTGTAATCCCAGCACTCTGGAAGCCTGGGGGTTACACATTCAAGCACAGCCTGGGAAAGTTAGCAATTTAACGAAGACCTGTCCCAAAATAAAAAATAGAACTGGGGATAAAGTAAAGGCCCTGGGTTCAATTCCCAGTACTATGAAACAAAAGAAAGACAAATGGGGCTGCAGTAAAGAGGTCTAATAGCCAAACAAGGATGCGGAAATGTACAGAATATACGAGAGATCAGAGCTGCTTTCAGAAAGCGTTTCTGTTGACATAATGTAGATCACATTTGGAATCCAGGAGTTTTTCTGGGCTCTGCTCCTGCCTCAGCAGAGTTTTGGCTATTTGATTGACACAAAAAGCTTTCATCATCAGTGTCCTGTTGTGGTGTGGTGCAGCCTCTTAGCTTTCGCTGTGTGTTTCAGTCATTCATTAAAAGACAGCAAATCACCCTAACCCTTGCTGGCTTAAATCAACTATCTTGTCTTGCTTACAATTCTGTGGGTCAGCAATTTGGACAGGGCTCTGTTGGGTGGTTTTTCTGTTTCACCTGTTGTTGGCAGTGGTCATTCACCTTAGGATCAGTTAGGTGCCTGAAGCCCTAGCTCTTCTGCACAGGGTTTGCTCAGGCTTCCTTGTCCCGGGGAAGTCTGAGCAGCCAGACATGATGATTGCCACCAAGAAGGACAAACTTGGAAGCTGCTAGCTTCCCCAGCCTTGGCACTTACACCATTATTCCAATGCATTCTGCCTATCAAGCTAATTTCAGGGTCAGTCTGAATTCAAAGACAGAAAACAGACCCAGTTCTTGGTGGGAGGAGAGGCAAGGAAATTGAACCCATCCCTAACTAACTATAGTAAATACTATAGGTAGTCAAAAGGATTACAGGGTTCTTCTGTAATCAAGACACACAGGACACCATGGTATCATTATGGATGGGCTCAGTGAACCAGAAGAGAGGCTTGAGCCCAAGTATAATCAATAATTTTGCCCCAGTTTCAAGCAATACGCTAAGAGAGCCCATTGCTATGGGGAACGTGGGAAATGGAAATCCTGGTCAAACTCACAGCGCTGTATACAACAGCGACCTTCACCCCACCAGCTACCACCTACTGTCCTGGAGGGACGCACTCAGCCTGTCTTCTCCCGCTGCCATGGAGGTCACTGTGGTAGGCTCCCACAAGGCACCTGCTTCTCCTTAAATACAGTTACTCTTTCCCAAGTCTGTGGGATTTGAGCTTTGAGATCTTTGTGGGAACACTTCCACTAAAATTGCAAATATTGGGTCTGAAGAACTTCCTCAGACTGAAAAGAAAAGAAAGCATAGGTTGCCCAGGAAATGGCCTATAAAGACTTAATGATACATTTCCACAAAGGGACCTCAAAAAAAACCTGAAATCTCTCTCACATCACTGGGTCCTGGAGGTCTGGGTGAGCCAGGCCAGAGGGGAAGACCCTGACTGCAGGGCTTCTTAGCCTGCTCCCATCACAGAGCCAAGGACTGTCCAGCACCAAGTAAGGCCTGAATTTAATATCCAGCCATTCAAGAGCCAGGTGTGGTGGCGCATGCCTTTAATCCCAGCACTTGGGAGGCTGAGGTAGGAGGATCATTGTGAGTTCCAGACCAGCCGGGGCTACAAAGTGAGTTCAAGGCCAGTCTGAACTACATAGTGAGACCCTATCTCAAAAACTAGGGCTGGGGGTTTAGCTCAGTGGCATAAGCACCTGCCTGGCAGGTGTGGGGTTGTGAGTTCAATCCCTGGTACAAAATAAATAAATAAATAATAATAATATCCAGCCATTCATTGCCTGAACCCACTTGATTGCTAAACAATGCTGCAATTTTGCACACAGTCTCTCAGAAGCAAAGCCACCTGAGAGGCAGGATTCGGGTAAATGGGCCATACAATAGGCAGGGATTCCAATTCTCTAGAATCTATACACAACCTTGGGTCCAGCTGTGGGGCAAGCTCTTTCCACAGGGATAGAGAGACTGTGGCCTTTTTTTTTTTTTTTAAAGGATTTAGACTTATGTCTTTATTTTCAGTCTAATCTGATCAGATAAAGGCTGACCAGCTCTTACATATTTAATTTGTTCACAGCCTGAAGCTTTATGTCTGTTTGATTTATATAACTCATATCTGGCTAGTGTTTGGTGAATTGAGACAAATACCTTTTCAGAACCAAAAATGACTCTTTTTTCCTCCTCGAAGCCTCTCTTCAAGCACAGGCCAGCGGGGCTGGGCAGAAAGTTGCGCGTGCAAGGGAGAGGGGCCCTGCTTTGCGCATCCTTTAGTCTTCTCGTTATTGTCCCTAGAGCGTGGGGAAGGAATCAAGATATTATTTCATTCGATCAGGATCATTATAAATAGCAGAACCACTTTCCGCCTCGCTGCCGCTCACAGTACTGAAATGAGTGAGCTAAAGCGACTACTAGAGAAATGAGGGGCATGAAATTTAATGTAGCACGTGGTGAACCTTCTCTTGGAGTCTCTTCGTGTCACAATCATTGTGTAGACACTGGGGTGCTTTAAGACTTGTATTCCAGGTCCTTGGATCTAATTACAAGGTTCTAGACAGGCTGATTAGAGCAAGGGGCACCTGGCTTCCCATTGCTCTGCTCAACCCGCCTTGCCCCTGCCTTGTAGAACCCGAATGATACTGAACTGCACTCTGGGGCCTCAGGGGACCAAACTGCCCCCTGCTGGGCAGAGAGCTGTCCCTGATGGAAATGGCTCCTTCCCCACGTACCAATGTTTGAAAAGATTTCAGGAAATAGGAAAATAAGAGGGTTGTGGGGATGTGTGTGCGTGCGTGTGCGTGCGTGCGTGTGTGTGTGTGTGTGTGTGTGTGTGTGTGTGACTAAAAGACCAGGAACTCTACGCTGCTGTTTTTCCTGGCTCTCGCTGAGCAGGGTTGATGCCCCCACCCCACCCATTCCCTCCCCTCCCTGAGAAACCTGAAAGGAGTCAGACAGGGGCCTTTGACTTCATTCACTGGTTGGAGTGGGCGCTGTAACAGTTAGCTCTATTCTGGCTTTATGATTGGCCTCTTGCAATACCCTGAGGGAGTAGCTGCATCTCAGACATGCACACACACACACATGCACACGTGCACGCGCTTGTGTACACACCTGCACGCCCTCTTCACACTCCCTGTACACACAAATCCTGCTTTGGAGAGGGAGTTGAGAGGGCCTACAAACTAAGATTTAGCATCAGACTGAAGGAAAGAAAACAGAAGAAATTCACTCAACAGGTCTTGGAGCTAGGCATGGTGGCATACCCCTGTCATCCCAGCACTTGGGAGGCTGAAGCAGGAGGATCACTGTGAGTTTGGGGCCAGCCTGAAGTGACTTCATAAGGGGGTCCTGTTTCAAAAGGAGGGGGGCAGACCTGGAGGTGCACACTGATATTCTAGCACCCTGGGAGGCTGGGGTATGAGGATCTCAATTTCAAGTCCAGTGTGGACCACTGACTTAGCAAGACTGTCTCAAATTTAAGCCAGGTGTGGTGGTGCACACCTTTAATCCCAGCACTCAGGAGGCTGAGACAGGAGGATCATTGTGAGTTCAAGGCCAGCCTGGGCTACAAAGTAAGTTCAAGGTCAGTCTGAATTGTATAGTGAGACCCTGTCTCAAAAAACAGGGTCAGGGATTTAGCTCAGTGGCATAAGTGCCTGCCTGGCAGGCACGAGGTTATGAGTTTGATCCCCGGTACAAAAAAAAAAAAAAAAGACTATCTCAAATTTAAAAATGAAAAAGGGGCAGAAATACAACTCAGTGAGAAGACTCTGGGTTCATTCCCCATACTGAGGGGAAAAGGGAAATTAGGGGTTTGGAGTCTGCAGATGGAGAGCTTTTCGAAATAATTTCAGACTTACGTAAAAGCACAAAGTACTTTTTACACAAAAAGTGTCAAATATACTTAACTTCATTTGCTTAGCATTTTCCCTCCCCCATACTTTTTTCTGAATTATTTGAGAGTAAGATACAGATAAGATCTCCCTTTCTCCCTAAGAACTAGAGTATATATTTTCTAAGAAATGAAAAAATGAACATTTCTTTCATAACCTCATGCTTTATCCCAATTGGGAAAATGTTGATATAATACTATTACCTAAACTACACATGATTTTCAAATTTTACCAGTTTTCCTAATAACGTTCTTTATAGACAGAGAAAAAAAAAACTGATCCAGACTCCAATCCAAGATTCTATGTTACCATGTCTCTTTGGGTTCATTCTTTTTTTTATTTTTTCCTTTTTTTAAGAATAAAAAACCATTTATTTAATAGAGTGGGCTTCATGTTGGGCTTGTCTGATGTTTCCTCGCATTAGATTCAGGTTCTACAAGTAGGGTGGGAGTGTCACAAAAACAATACCATGTCTATTTTTAGTGCCCACATCAGGGGGCACTTGACGTTGATTTATTGCCCTTTTGTCCCTGTTAACTTTGATCACTGGGTTCAGGTGGGGTCTGACATGCCTCTCTACCAGAAAGTTATTTTTTCTCTTTGAAGTCAATATTTTGTGAGGAGCTACTCTGAGACTGTGTAAATATCCCCCCTTCTTTCTTTCCATCCTTCTTTTTTCTTCTTCTCTCCCTCTCTCTCCCTCCCTGTCTCCCTCTCTCTCTCCCTCTCTCTGTCTCTCTGTCTCTGTCTCTCTCTCTGTCTCTGTCTCTCTGTCTCTCTCTGTGTCTCTCTCTGTGTCTCTCTCTGTCTCTCTGTCTCTGTCTCTCTCTCCCTCCCTCCACCCCTCCCTCTCTCTCCCTCCCTCTGTCCCTCTCTGTCTCTCTGTCTGTCTCTGTCTCTCTGCCTGTCTCTCTGTCTCTCTTTCTCTCTCTCTGTCTCTCTGTCTCTGTCTCTCTGTCTCTCTGTCTCTCTGTCTCTCTGTCACACTCTGTCTCTCTGTCTCTGTCTGTCTCTCTGTCTCTCTCTTTCTGTCTCTTTCTCTATCTCTCTCTGTCTCTCTCTTTCTCTATCTCTCTCTGTCTCTGTCTCTCTATCTCTGTCTCTCTGTCTCTATCTCTCTCTGTCTCTTTCTGTCTCTCTCTCTCTTTCTCTCCTTTCTTTCTTCCATTGTGTGTTTGTGGTCCTGGGGTCAGAACTTGGCCTTGCCTGAGGTGTGTTCTCAGCCTGTCCTGTAAGGTTCCATGGGCCCTGACTCTGCCAGCCCCCATCCTGCCCGCCAGCAGAGGCACTGCTCTCAGTAGGGAACTCAGCTCAGCACCACAGCTGTCATTGGCTGCACAGGTTGTTGTAAAGAAGCTAAGATAGGACAAGGAATTTTGCAGGTCCTGGGCCATCTATGGACACTCAAAAGTTTATACCAGTCACTCCAAGGACTTTGTCCACTGAGGTGTAAGAATGCCAGAGAACATTAATCACTGATATTTATTAAAATCTCCCTGCCTAGGGCCGGGGATTTAGCTCAGTGGTCTAAGTGCCTGCCTGGCAGGTGTGAGGCTGTGAGTTTGATCTCCGGTACCTAAAAACAAACAAACAAACAAAAAAACTCCCCAGATAATGTCCCTTGCCTTCTTTCAATCCTTATAAAAGGGGCCCACTACTCTTTGTTCCCTGCAGATGGCCTTATCACCCTCTGTCTTCCTGCACCACGTGTCAAACTGTATGCCTTGTTGCTTCCACAAAAGCCCATCAAATGGTCTCTGCCCCATTTGGTTGTTTACTCAGCCCACTTTTATTAGACTTTTTTATTTTTTATTTTGAGATAGGCTCTTACAAAGTCGCTAAGATACCTAGGCTGGGAGCAAACTTGTGATCTCCTGCCTCAACCTCTCAGAGTGCTGGAATTACAAGCACGCACCATCACACCCAGTTTATAGATACAGTTCCTTATCAAATTTCAACCCAATACCCTTAACATCTATTGCTACAACTTACTTGAATAAATTACTGCTATAAAGTTCCCAAAATGGCTGTTTTCTAATTCTTTTGTCCTACATTTAACAGTTGGAATTTTTCTGAAAGAAGGGGCCTTTTCCTCTGTTTATTTGCTTATATTAATATGGATTTATGGTTTTCTATTTTACCCAGTGGATTATAAAGCACTGCTATCATTACATTTTCTTGGGTGCATTTTGTTTTGTTTCATTTCTTTGTTTTGTTTTTGAGACAGGGTCTCTCTATGTAGTGCAAGCTGACTTCAAACCCACAGTGATTCTCCTGCCTCAGCCTCCGAGTGCTGGGATTACAGGTTTGCACTAGCACATTCAGCTCATTACATTTTTAAAGTTCAGAGTGTCCCAGATTCAGCCAATGGGCATTGCTCCACCTCTGCCCTTAGTTCTTGTAACATGTCCAGAAGACACAGCTGTTTTGGAGGGAGAATGTTCCAGAACTCTAGTCCAGAATATTTCTCCAAATTATGGAATTTGGCATTCCAGAATCTTATTTGCAACACTGTGACAAAACACTTAGCACTTGCCAATGAATTTTAAAGCTCCAATGCAACAACAAAATGTTTATCCAGCTACATTTTCCTCATCTTCCTAGAAAGCAGCCTCATCTTGTGGGTCAAAGCACCACTCCTCACTTGTCCTGGGCCAGGGTCGCAGCTGGTGGGCTGCACGGTGTGCTAACGGGAGGGAGAGAAGGGTCAGGCGAGCAGGAGGGAGACAGAGAAGAAAAGCAAGTGACAGACAGGTGGCAAGAACTGCTCTCCTCTTCTCCACTCAGCTGGACTGGCACCCACATCCTCCCCGTGTCCCATCCCCTCGGCCCCGCAGGACTCGCTGCCACAGCCAGCTTTTGTGTGAGTGGAATGCAGGACACCGTCAGAGGTTAGACGCTGTCACCTTCTCAGAAGAGAGTCTGGGAAGAGGTGACCTGTGTGATCAGAAGGAACCAGTTTCCTCGCCACAGAAACACCCCTGGAAGGGAAGCAGGAGCAAAACCCCACATTTCCGAGGTGGGCTTGCCCTCCTCCCCGGCGTGCACACCTGGCTGCGAGGCACCGGCCACAGTGAGTGCTGGGGACAGCCTGCCATAAATCAGCTTTGTGTCTACTAGCCAGGAGTTGCTATGGCAATAGGAATACACTGTAGGTTTTAAGAGAGGTAATTTTCTGTGATTCACTGAATATTTTTAGCCATTTTTCTTCCTGTATTATCTCCTGGTGGCAATTGCCTATTAACGCTGGTCTGCAGCAGGACTGCTTGCAATGGTCTGTCGTTCTCCAACAGGACAAAAACCCTGGAGATCAGTAAGTACAAGAGGGTTACGGCCCACAGACCTGGGGGTGAGCTGGTGGAACAACCGGATGGTTCCCCTCATGATTCATTAGCATGGGCCACACTACATCTAAGGAAGAGAGGGGAGGAGAATGAAAGGCCCCAGAAATGTGGTGCTGGATGGGGAAACTCGGTTGTGCCACTCACTGTTATCCACGGCCCACACCAGCACCCCGCACCTGGGAAGCTAAGACCAGGTTTCTGAACAAGGAACATTCAAGCATAGTAACGTTTTTTTAAAAATTCTGCTCAAGTCTTACTATTGTTCTTCTCTTTCTTCTTTCCTTCCTTGGTTTAACTCTCTGTGTATATGTGTGTTGCTGGGGATTGAATGCTGAACCCAGACCCTCACTTACTCTAAGTACACACTCGACTGCTGTGCTACATCTTAAGCCCATAATTTTACTCATTTGTTGCATCATAAAATTTTAGGGAGGGACTGAGAGGCCGTGAAAATAAAATCAGCCTACCTGGCTATTTATCAATACAGCCGCGCGTCCAATTGCTTAATGGCAGGAATACATTCTGGGAAATGCCTGGCTAGGTGCTGCCATCGAGTGTGCAAACCCCACACGGTACACGCACACAAACCTCGATGGTGGAGCTACACACATAGGTCATATCACACAGCCAACTGCTCCTGGGTTACAAACTTGTCCAGCGTGTTACTGTCCTGAAGATTGTAGGCAACTGTAACATAACACTGTTTGCATATTTAAACATAAAAAAGGTATAGTGGGCCAGGCATGGTGGTACACACCTTTAATCCCAGCACTTGGGAGGCTGAGGCAGGAGGATCCCTTTGAGTTTGAGGTCAGCCTGGGCTACAAAGTGAGCTCAAGGACAGCCTGAACTGCATAGTGATACCCTGTCTCAAAAAAGACACACATACACACATACATGGTACAGTAAAAATACTAGGTGATTGCAATATTTTTTAGCTTCATTAGCCTCTTATGGGACCACTGTTATATATGTGGGTCATCATTGATCAAAATGTCATTGTACCACGCATAATGGGAATTGTATCAGGATTCTTTTCATTTCAGGCAACAGAAACCCCAAGCTAAACCATATAAGCAGAAGGAGAACACACCATACCTAATAACTGAACAGTCCAGGGGTATGAACCAACTTCAGACACAGTTGAATTCAGGAATCAAGCAATGTCATCAACACCTGGGCTCTCTGTCACACTACACTATTAAGTCCCACTGATATTTTAGGCTTTTGGGCTATCATCGCATAAGCTTTTGCTAGCAGAGGCATCAACAAAGTGTGGTTATTTTTCTCACATAAGAAGTACAAACAAGGGTTTATTTTTTTCTCACATGACGAGTAGCCCAGAATAGGCACAGATAACATTATTGCTATGCAGCAACTCAGTAATGTCACAGCTCTTCATTCCTATTCTACCATCCTTGGGTCTCAAGAAGACTGGTCAAGCTCCAAGTACTCAAGGCAGAAAGAGGAGACTAGCGGCTTTTAATTCTTTTATCCAGAAGAGCAAGTCTTTCCTGAAGACCCCAGCTGACCTCAGCTTCTAGGTTGGACATGTCAGTACCACATGACCAACTTAGCCATTGCAGAGGCTAGGAAAGTATGTTTTTTTTTTCTGGTTCCTAAAGTAGAAGCAGAGTTTTTTGGTGATAGAGGGCTATTGTTTGTTTGTTTTGTTGGTTGGTCTTGGGTTTTATGTTTTGTTTGTATTGTTTTTTGGGGTTGTTTTGGTTTGGTTTGTTTTTGGAGGGACGGGTTGGGTTTTATTTCTTTGAAACAGGGTCTTGCTGTATAGTTCAGACTGGCCTTCAACTCATTATGTGGCTTGCCTTAAACTCACTATGATCCTCTTGCCTCAGCCTTCTAAGTGCTGGGGTTACAGATGTGCACTATCATGCCTAGAGGGATCACAGTTATTCTCATTCTCCATCCAGACAATTCCAGTGCTAATGAGGCAAAGAAATGATTCTTCACAGAAAGAAGACTGTTACTTCTGGTATCTCAGCAAAGGTAGAAACGATCAAGGGAACAGAACACGCTCACTGGCTTAGCCCAGGGCCTTCACACTGTGGTGACATTGCTCTGGATACCCTGGAAATAAGATAACTTACCACAGAAGCCTCACTCATCTAAGGATTGTCCTCAGCGCCCATCCAGCGATTGTCCCTTGCACACAGAGTGGGTCAGTCCTAACAATGTGTTTATTTGGCACCCTTGGTCTTTTTTTTAAAATAAAACTTAAAATTAGTTGACAAAATTTATCAACTGCAATATTTTACATAAAAACCTAAAGTCCTTACTTCTCTTCAAAAAATCAGCCAGCTGTGGTAGCTCACACCTATGATCCCAGCACTCTGGAAGGCTGAGGATTCCAAGTTAGGACCCAACCTGGGCAGTTTAGCAAGATCCTATCTCAAAACAGAAAATAGAAAAGAGCTGTGGTATAGATTGGTGCAGAGACCCTGGGTCCAATTCCCAGTACAAAAAAAAAAAAAAAAAAAAAAGAATAAAAAAATCTCCCCAGGCCCATGCACTGACTTCTTCTGCAGTCAGTCTGGAATGCCTACTATCTCTAGCCTATGACACCTGCTGGCCCTAAAGTCATTGAGGTCATGACACGAAGCTTAGACGGCACAAGACAACAAACTACTTGATTTTGAGCTCTCTGATTTAGATTACGAATAACATTCAGCTAAAGTTAACTGCCAGGTCATTAAGAAAATTAATTACCGGCGGGCATGGTGGCACAGGCCTGTAATCTCAGGACTTGAGAGGCTGAAGAAAGAGGATCCCTGTGAGTTTAAGGCCAGCCTGGGCTACCTAGTGAGTCGTACTGAGACTGTCTCAGAAAAAAAAAGAAAAAGAAAAAGTTGCTAACCAGATCAATAGCATAAATACGATTTCAAGAGGAAAGTTTTTAAGGCAGCTTCCTTCTAGCACCCCCACAGGAAGGATGAGCACAGCCAGAAGGTTTGGCAGCAGGGACAGCTGGGACACAGGTGGTGGCAGAGGCAGAGGCCCTGGGCTAGAAGAGGCAGGACTGCTGTGTTGGCTTTCCCCTCGCTATTTACGGGACCCTAAGCGTTTCCTTCACTGTCAGCTCAGATGCCTGGTAAGACATCAATGAGAAGTCAGAGCCAGGACCTACCGAGTGCTTGCTGCATGCAAAGCAGTGTGCTAAGTGCTTTGTCCACACCCTTGCCTTCATTTCATACCAAGCTCCAAGGGCAAGTGCTAGTACTATCCCCAAAGCAGGGACTAGGTTTTCTGGCCTGTCCAAAGTCAGCGAAGCCACAATTTGAAGTGCAGACACTGAGACATAAGTCCACACCTGCGTGCACTGAGCTGTGATATTCACACCTGCAGAAGGTGACCAAAGAATAAACAAGACACAAGACCGTGTGGGTTTTACAGACTGCAAAGTGCTCCAGATGCTTACTACCAGCCTCTGAGCACAGTTGATGCAGTACCTAAAATTCACCTCCACTTCAGTCTGGTATCTTCCTCATTCATTCAAATTAATGAATTTGAATTAGGAATTCCATTTTTTTTTTTTTTCCTTTTAAAGAGAGTTTGTGACAGAGTTGGGATTGACATAATCATTAGTCCTGTGGTGCCCTCTGCTGACAGCAGTCAGGAAAACTGCCATCGTCTAAACCCCAATCCCGAGGAACAACTTTCTGGAGCAGCTACTTGGACCGGGCATTGTGACTATGGCTACCTGGGTCTAGAGAGACAAGGAGTGGAGGACACAAGAGACTCTGATTGACCCTGTCCTCTGCTGATTTCAGTCTAGAGAAGGAAAGCAGAGAAAGCCACAGAGAGGGTGACCTAGATCTCATCTCACAATACATTCCAGAGTAAAAATATCCATTCAGCATTGCTAGGTGAGCCCTCTCATGATGTCACAGAGAGGAGGCCAGAGTCCGATGTTGCCATCCTCCTCCTCAGAGGGCCACAGTGAACCCTAAACCATGAGGTCAGCAGTGCTCTTTGCCCAGGGTATGTAGATAAATGCTTAATAACCAGCTCGCTTGCAGTGGCACACCCTAATCTGCAGTGTCTGCCTATGACCATGGGGTAAATGACCCATAAAGATCAATTTCAAGTGACCAACATGATGATTCCCAATCTTCTTGAATTTTTAACAATTCACCATTCACAAGCTGTAGGACCAATACACCACTTCTTGTTCCAGAAAAATGACACCTTCTCCTCTTCCTTCCCAACCAACTGGACTCAGGAATGCTCCCAGCTGGTGCCCACCCATTAGCAGGGGGACATCAGCCTCCTACAACAAAGCAAACTCCAAACCAGAAGTGGCGAATGCCAGCCAGAGTCCCTCCAAAAGCATCCTCGGGTGGCGCTGGTCACCTTCAACTCTTTCCTGTTTTGTGGTCTTTTTGTGTCTAACCAACTGAAGAAAGAGAGACTGTTCAGGACATCACGACATCTCTGAAAGAAAACCTCCTTCTGACATCCGTTTTCCACCTCCAATCCCAACCCCACAGACTGGCTCACTGGCCAGCCTCGGTGCAAGCCCACTAAGTAAGGGGCACCCCTGGCCTCCCAGAAGCACCCTGACAGTTTCTGACTATGAGGAGCTGACCACCCCTGGGAAAGGACCTCTCAGTTGGTACAACTCACAAGGAAGAAGGCCCTGCCTCAGCCCCAGAGAGAGGAAAGGGGCCCTGGATATCCTGCAGTGACGGAGGTGAGCCGAGAGCCCGGAGCACCAACCTCCTGAGCGCGTGCTGGACATCGCGCCAAGAAGACCACGGGACACCACGAGTGCAGTGACCCCTGAGAGTCAGCTGCTGCCAGGCCTCCACCTCTCCCAAGACTGGCAGTTCCCCCTGAGCCGCCCCGCACCCTGACCTGCCTCCCGCCCCACCTGAAGGTGACATCTATGGCGAGAAGACAGCACACTTCCAGCTCAGCCACTCCCTGTTGCATGTCCTTGAGACGATTTCTAAACTTTCCGAGAGTTGTCTTCTGAAGCCGACGGGGGAAAGAACACTGGCATGCCACATTGGGAGGATTAAACTGGAATGTATGTAGAAAGAACTTTCAAAATCAGAGTGTTATATAGATGTTATTTTTCTACCGAGAGAAGTCTTTACATTTTTACCTCTCTCCTTATGAAAGGGACATATTTTCTTTGTGGAAATTCTAAAAAATACATTTGAGTATGGAAAAATTAAAATGGCCTAGAGTTAACTATCCACATTTGGTGTGTTTTCCTCAGGATTTTCCTCTTATATGTGTATATAAACATTTCCTTTTGGGGGGGTACCAGGGATCAAACTCATAACCTCCCGCCCCAGGCAGACGTTTACACCACAGAGCTAAATCCCCAGCCCTATCTTTTGAGACAGGGTCTCACTATGCAGTTCAGGTTGGCCTTGAACTCACTTTGTAGCCCTGACTGGTCTCGAACTCACAACGATCCTCCTGCCTCAGCCTCCCAAGTGCTGAGATTAAAGGCGTGTACCACCATACCCAGCTAGCATTTCCTTTTTTAAAAGAAAGGACCGGAGTGAGTCGTGGTGGTACAAACCTGTAATCCCAGCACTGTCTCTAGAGGCCAGAGAATTGCAACTTCAAGCCCAGTCTGGGCAGTTTAGTGGCTTAGCAAAAACCCTGTCTCAAAACAATAAGAAAAGGGCTGGGGATGTAATTCAATGTGACTGTAGTTCAGTGTGAAGGCCCCGTGTTCTATTTCCGGTACTGAAGAAAGAAAAAAAGATGAATGGATCGATGGATCGATGGATCGATGGACGGATGGATGGATGGATAGATGGATGAATGGATGGATGGATGAATAGATTGTTGAATGGATGGACAGATCAAAAAAAAAGAGAGAACAGGAGGGAGGGAGGAAAAGAGGGGCTGGGGAGAGTAACTTATCCGTAGAGCACTTGCCTAAGCTTCTAGCATGCAAGAGGCCCTGAATTTGATCACAAGTACCACAAAAAGAAAGAAAAAAGACAAGGCAGTGGTCTTTCCTTATATCATGGAACCAAGGTCCCCCACCACACACAACCTGCAGCCTTACCTACAGCAAAAGAGGACAGAACTTGTCTTCATTAAAGCCAGTTGTAAACAAGCCCACAGCAGCCCTCTAGGTTCCCCAATAAGGAGGTCTTGGGAGTAAAACCTGTTTTTCCTGATAGAGGCCTCCAAACTGATAGGTTCTGCTAGCCTGGGGCTTAGCTATCTGTAACATGACATCCCCCCAACTTGGTACTGGACCCAGGGAAACAACTTAGCCCTCCAAGAGTAAACTCTATGTTTCCCTTCTCATTCCAGAGCTAAACCTCCTGCTCCCTTTTTGCTCGTGCACCGAGCCCTCTTCAATCCAAAGACTCCACAACCCCCCAAGCCTCCAACCCCAGACCCCAGTAAATCTTTTTGTCTCCTGTTTCACACTTCAAATCAGCAGTTAATATGTCATTTTGCCCACCTCCCAAACTCCTTCCTCCAGTCAAAGTTGATAAAAAATTAACTCCTCTGTTCTTGAGAGCTTCTACACCCCCCTTCCCCCCCACCTCCGGCCCCTAAAGCTCTCCCATGCCCTCCGTATTAAAGGCCTCCTCCTTATCTCTTTTGCTCTCATTTTCTCTCACCGCTTCAAATTGAGTGAACTTAAAATAGTCAATCACAAACTTTTGGCTCTGCAAACTATTTTAGAAAGGCAATATACATACCTTTAGGTATCACCTTGCCTGCCTATCCTCATTTGTAAAAGACATTTAAAAAATAAAATTGGGACACTTTCCTCTTAGTAAAGCATATATCGCAGTAGGTATATTGTTACAATGCACATTCTTAGGCCTTTTAAATGTGGAACTGAATGTGCTGGCGAAGGACTTTCAAAAAACTTCAGTTTTTCTGCAACTGCTCTGCAAATCACCAGAGGTGCCCATGTAGAGTATAAATGCAAATTTGTTCCACTGGGTTCTCTAGGTATCTTACAAAATGTCCATCAACATTTCCAAGATTACCCCTTGCATCTGCCCTATAACAAGTATTTTTGGCTGTCGGAAATAGCTGGTCCTCTCTTGAGTCCACCTCAATCCTGACTTTGCCAATATCTCAGTCCACTCAGAAAAAGAGATAAAATTCCATGACTCCCAGCCCTTGGGAAGGGAGCAGCAGATATTCGTGTGACTTACAATGCATGGTCAGGAGAATGTGTCCTAACAATGAAGTCCCAAGTGTCCCTTGAGCGGCCACAAGCACTAGAGAGCTTGTGGCTGAATACTGCCAGTCCAGACGTTTTGGGTTAGCTGGTGGCAAAACCTAGGTTGCCACTTTTCTCTTAAAAATCTGCTTCAATTGAGTGTGGTGGCACTGTAATCTCAGCACTGAGAGGCTGAAGGAGGTGGAACACAAGTTTAAGACAATCTTGGGCAACTTAGCAATTTAGCAAGATCCTGTCTCTAAATTTTAAAAGGTGGCAGGGGCTGGGAATGTAGTTCAGTGCAAAGGCCTGGTGCTGCGGGGGGGACCTCCAAGCCCATCACCTCCTTGCCACTGCTGCCCTTTACCCCAGCATCTCTCCAGATGCATGCAATAAGGAATAGTGCATGGAGCCAAGGACGCCCGTCCATCGGTCTTATCTACTACAAGAGAAATGTCAGTGACTTCTGCCCCCAAAGACAAGGCCTAGTTCCACCCAGGTAGCAGGTCCCACTGTGTTGGGTGCAGAGGTCGCCTGGTGTTCATGGTAAACCTGGGCTTTGGAGTCAGGAGACCTGGGTTTGAATCTTGGCTCTGGCATCTCTCAGGAGGCGTGGCCTCAGGCACAGGACTCCACTTTGCTAGGCCTGGAAGAAGGGTCTGTGCATATTGGATTCCTGGAGGTAACCAGGATAAGCATGTCTGTGCAAGTGTCTGGGCGTGGTGAGCACTGGCGAACTGAATGAGGAATAGGTCCCCACTGGGCCAGCTCAGCACCTGGCCCTTCAGCAGGGTTGCAGCATACAACCAGCCAGCCAGGCTAGGGAGGGCTCCTGACTCTCGCATGCCTATGAGGAACTAACTGTCTTGTATTTGTCCACGTTCTCCAGAGAGAAACGGAGTCAGCAGATGCATAGTGATACAGAAGGGAGACAGATCAGGAGAAATGACTCACACAGCTGTGAAGATCAAGTCCTGAGGCCTGGTGTCTGCAAACAGAACCAGAAAAGCCTGTGTTGTAATTCACTTCAAGGCCTGAGGACAGGGGCTCCTATGTCCAAGGCTAGAAAAGGGTATCCCAGGTCAAGCAAAGAGCAAATTCCACCGTCTTTTGACTTTTGGTGGTTTCTTCCCTCAACAGACTGCACGCTGCTCTCAGTACCTCAGATGGGCAGACTATCTTGACTCAATGCTATTGAATTATCTTCTGATCCAATGCTAATCTCTTCCCGAAACACCCTACAGACACACCCAGAAGTAATACTTCACCAGCTGCCCGGAAATCTCTCAGCCCAGTTAAACTGATAGATAAAATTAACCACTCACCCAGGCATGGTGTCACATGCCTGTAATCCTAGCACTCTGGGAGGCTGAGGCAGGCTTCCAAACTCAAGCCCAGTCAGGGCAATTCAGCTCAATGTGATCCCCAGTCTCTTACAAATTAATAATAATAATAATTATTATTATTATTATTATTACTATTCACCACTATAGCCCTCTTTCCACAGAAGTTCACACCCTTGTGCCACCATTCCAATTGGACACCCAGCTGAAGACTGCCCTTTCCTACAGGCTAAACTCCACCCACCTCAGCAGCCAGCCCTGAGGTGCTGTCAGGCCCTCTGTCCTGTAAGAGTTGAGCCATCTCCACTCTTGGTAAAGGACACCTTAGTTTATGGTTCTGTTACAGGCAACTGAGTTAGGTAGAAATATTATAGGCAGTCAGATAGTGCTAGGCCCTTGAAGGAGCGAGTGCAGAAGACCAGACACCTCCTCTGTGGGCCAGAGCTCAAGACAAAAGATCAAACAAATGCAACCACATACATCCTAAGGATAAACATCAGGGATTGGTATTCTAAATAAGTATCACATCACCTTGAGGAAGCCAGAAGGAGCCACTAACCAACCCTACAGGAAAAGGCCCTGTTTTGTATTCACACCTGCTTACAACCAGACTCACTTTGCCATTTGATTCCCATTAAATCAATTTTACCTGAGCAATTACACTCACAATCTTATGGGTTGACCATAGTTCTGACCTACCTCATGCCCACCTGTGATTTCCCATTTTTCCCCACCTTGAACCTGCCTCACCTCATGATTTTGCTCTATAAAAATCCCTAGAAAAGACCGGGTCCTGGGCAACCAACTTGGGACCCCTTCTGTCTCTCTCTTGTCTCAGACAAAAACTTTCTTTCTCTCAATATATGTATTTTGCGCTTAACCTCCATTACCAGACATCTAGTAGGTTGGGAGCTTCTTTTTTTTTTTTTTTTTTTTTTTTCCCTAATCCATTTTATTTCAAGGAGAAAAAGAAAAAAGAAAAAACTAAAACAAAATTTCAAAACATATAAATCAGGGGCAACAATGGTACATACATTGTGCTTTGTCATCCCCAAATCATTCACCCAGAGCACATTTACATTCAATTGTCTGAACAATACCAGCACAAATCTTTCTTTTCAGTGAAATCAAAGAAATCACTAGTATAACTATCTTAACTTTTTTTTTTTTTTTTTTTTTTTTTTTTTTTGCAGCACCAGGATTGAACTCATCACCTCACAACTGCCAGACAGGTGCTTAAGCCATTGAGCCAAACTCCCAGCCCTGTATCTTAACTATTTTTATATACATATACATATACATATACATACACAAGTCTGTAATGTGTCAGTTTTGTGCTCAAGGGCTCAAAGTTGTTTTTTTTTTTTTGTTTTGTTTTGTTTTGTTTTGTTTTGTTTTCCTTTCTTTCTTTTTTTGTCTTGGCGGTACCAGGGATCAAACTCACAACCTCGCACCTGCCAGGCAGGCACTTAAGCCACTGAGCCAAACTCCCAACCCTATTTTTCTTTTGAGGTAGGGTCACACTATGTAGCTCAGGCCGGCCTCCAACTCACAACACTCCTCTTACCTCAGCCTCCGGAGTGCTGGGATTAAAGGTGTGCGCCACCATGCCCAGCTAAGGGCTCAAATTTAAAATGAATTAAGGAAAAAATAAAAAAGCAGAAGAAGAGAAAGAGATTAGAAGTAAGGTTGAAGGACAACAGGGGATTACTCCAACTTGGGGAAATTAGTGCAGAAGACTGAAGGAAAAGAGAGGTGGAAGAGATAAAAGGAAGCACAGGACGGAACCACACCCACAAAGAAGTTAAGAACCAATTTCACACTCATATAAAAACAATGAAGGAGAAAGAGGAAAAAAAACGAAAAAGAAAGAGAAACAATCCACTTCCAGAATTCTTTCTAGGTCCACTAATAGACAACCTGTGGAGACAGAGTCCTGAATTGTGCTGATCTATCCCAGCAAGGAGCAGTTGCTTTATGGTAGAGTAGTGGATAATCTCGGCAGGCCTGCCCTGGGACCAGACTCACTGGGCTAGCCTCAGTGCAAGCAATTTCCATGGGTCGGCATCCAGCTGGGAGCTGCTGGAGGAAGCTGGCAGCAGTTCTGGGTTCTGGGCTTATCCGGCCCATCTCCAAAATGGCTCCCAGGTAATAGCTCTCTCCTTGAGGGAGGACTCAGTCCTTTGCACTCACCACCAGCCAGTGTAGTCCTCCATGTCTGCTGCTCCCCTCCACTGAGGTGTTTCTCTGCAGAGGCCTCTGGGGTTGCCAGCCATCACCGTGCCATTACTGTGCGTCCCCAGGTTCGAACAGCTCCTCGGATGCAGTGAGTCCCATCTCAAGGTGAAGGTACCACTGGCTACCAACTTCATCTTCCTCGAAATTTTTCTTTTTACTCTCTCTGTGGGCTTCAGTTCGCACTTCAGATTCTTCCTGGGTCCAGGAGACCCACTTCCTCCCTTCTTGTCTTCCTCTTGATGCTATATTCCAGCGTCTGGATGGTGACTCTCAGAGAGGCTGTTTTCTCTGCTGCATACTGCTCCACCATCTTCCCAGAAGTCTCCAGGTTGGGAGTTTCTTTCCCATATATCCGTTTCTCTCACCTTCCAGCACCCAGGGAATCCAGGCCAGGACTCCAACTTACTTCAAAGCAGGACAAGGCCCCTCCTACTCCCCTTTATGGCACCAGCCTCTACTTAGAGGGGCAGAAGTCAATGCAGAGGAAGGAACTCCAAACCTGAGACCATTAGAAGAACTCAGTTGTGTCCTTGACTGTCACCAACAGCCTCTCTCTTTAAAATATAAACTCTGCAAAAATAGGCATGTTTGTTTTGCTCAGTGCCTTGCTCCCAGATCCTGGAACACAGGTAGGGTGCGGGGAACTGAAGTGTAGGAAGAAAAGTTTAAGAAAAACACTGTCCATAGTGTAAACTGGCACACCTGATAAAGGGGAATGAAACTCCCAACCTGTTAGATGTCCCAAATGCCGAGTTCATGTTTTCTAAAATCAAGGAATTCTGAGAACAACAGAGGCCAAGAGTAGCAAGAATTTATTGAGAGAGAGAAAGCTTTTGTCTGAGAAAGACAGCAGGGGACCCAGAAAGTAGGTTGCCCATCAACCCTGTTTCTCATGGGTGTTTATCAAGTAAAACCAGGAGGTGAGGCAGGTTCAAGGTGGGAATTAATCTATAAGATTACAAGTGTAGTCACTTGGGTAATATGGATCCAATGGCAAATCATAGGATGGGTGTGAGATGCAACAAGATGATGGTGAACCAATAAAGTTACAACAAGTATAGTCACTAGGGTAATATTGATTACATGGGGATCAAATAGGGAAACAAGTCCTGCAGCAAGCGTATAAGGGCAGACAAGGACTCTCCCGGAAAGGGTGGTTAAGGAGGTTTGGTCCTTGACCCCAGGGTGATTGATGCCTACTTAGAATGTCAGTCACTGCTCTTCACCTCCAGGGGAAGTACGTGGGTGAGTGGTTCTTTTTCCTGAAGCCTGGCCTTCAGCAAATGCACCTCCAGCACTGACCGCTCAAGGGCCCAGCCCTATCTGATGCCTGCAATATTTCTACCTAACTTAGCTGTCTATAAAACAACCACGTGGAAATTGTTCAAAAGGAAAAGGGAGAAAGAGAAAAGAAAAGAAGAAGGATAAAATGGAAATAAAGCTTTGTAAATATGGTCAGGGGAGGTGAATGGGGGAAAAGAAGACATACCTAGATATATTATGTACAGGTACAAATTTCCTATGACAAATATGATCAATATGTACATCTAAATTGTATCAATAAACTATTTAACAAAAAAAATGTATTGAAAGAACCAAAAATGAAAAGAAAAACACTGCTCCTCCCAAATTCTCTGGAGAAGGGACTCAGACTGTGAGAAGACTGGCCAGCCTCCCCAGCCTCTGGAAAGCAGACTTTTGGCCCCTCCTCCAGCCCCAGGTTGCCCCAGGGTCAGGAACCTCCTTCAGGAAGCAGCCTCACAGCATTCCTCAAGGGGCCACCTCTCTTTAGGGCCAGCACAACAGTTCTGGGCTCAGGATCTGGCAGGCGTTCCAACTAGGAAACTGAAAGAAACCTAAAGCCAAAAAGCTCGGTTTACTTACAGGGGCCTTCCTGGGAGGCCACAGCCTCCACCTTCAGCTGGAGGCCACAGTGGAGTAGATGAAAGTGCAACCGGCCTTCTGCCCTGTGGCTTAGAACCTAGACTACTACTGGTTGCTTATGTCTTGAGGATTTCTGGAGCTCAGTAACGTTAGAGGTGACCACAACCTCAGCCAGGCCTGCCTCTCTGGCTGCTGGAAGGGTCCTGGGGCCTCCCCAGTGCAAGGTTAGCAGGCATCTGGAACACACCGGGACACAGCCAGGCTGCTGCTGGAGTAGTACAAAGCGGGGTCCTGCACTGTGGGGCAAAGGTGTGGGACACGTCGGGAATGCAAAGGAAGAGCAGAAGTTGGGGCTGTAGCCCAGGCTCCGGACAGCTCTGCAGCGCTCACTAGTTATCATAGGCTGTAGAGCAAAGACCTTACTGTCACACAAGGATTCAAATCCATACTCTGTCACTCCCTCTTGAAGTCACCTTGGATAGATGTCTTAGCCCAGCTCAATCCCTACTTCTTCACTGTGAAATAGTGTCAGTAGTACCTGACTGGTTGCAAAGGTCTTAGTGCAGGGCCCTGCACATGGAAAGCACTGGGTTCCTCAGGCTACGTATCCAGTCTCCCAAGCAGCAACACTGTCTGCATTGCCATGGGCACTTTTTCTGTGACTCTGTTACTGGGTTAGAATCCTGTGGGGCTCCTTTCCACATTTGTTGGTGTCCTGAACAACTTGGACAAGACATGCAGAAAAGGCAGTTCAGGTGTACATTTATGAGAGGCAGGAAAGAAGTGCACTCAGCTGACTGAATTCTAAGGACCAGGAAAAAAGGCTCTTCTATATCCAAAACTCCTAGGTTATTTCCCTCTGTATGCAAAAAAGGCATTGGAAAAGTCATCGAATCAAACACTGACTCAGCAACAGACCTTGTGTAAACTGTCCTATCCAAACACTTGGCTTCCTGTTACATGTAAATGAAGGATCAGAAATGGTGCCTTTGGATTGGCTGTGCCCATATGCAAATGAAGGCTTGAGGAAAGCATCTTCGGATTGGTCATGTGAACAATACCAGATTCAAATGAAGGTTTGAAAATAGCAAATTTCTGATTGGTGCAAAGTAGTACTTTTCTGATTGGGTCTGTGTGCAGTAATGACGGTATCACTGAACTGGGCTTCTGCCGCTCCCCCGGGGAGTGTCTCTCTCCTGGAGTGTCCTTGACCCTGTTATTCCGTCTTAACTCCATTAATTTTAGGTTTAAATCCTGCAAAGTTATTTGCACAGTGAAGTCAAAATTACTGCCACACCGCATGTAATCCAGAGGAGAAACAAATGCTCCATTTCAATCATAAGCAGCTGTGTCTAAAGTAATTCACATGGAAACATGCTGAATCCCAGCACTTTGCATTTTTTATTTTGAGACAGAGTCTTGCTAAGTTGCCCAGGTTGGGCTTGAAGTTGTGATCCTCCTGTCTCAGCCACGGGAGGCATGCATGCAGCACTGGGCCTGGCTTTCAGCTCACTTTTATATGCCTCAGATTTTTCAGTATGATTTGCATTGTGGCTTCATTCAGGTTTTGATCTCATTCGAACTTGGCTTTGCTGTTAACATTTTTAAATCTTCCAATCACAATCATTTCACTGCTAGTGTTACCATTTCATATCTTGGCTGCCCTTGCATTGTTAGCCAATTCTTTTTTCATTTTTTTGTAAAGAGGCAGAAATTTAAAAGTGCACACTCAAAGAAATAGAGTGTGAGTATTCAAGAGAAAGAGAGAGCTCTTTTTAAAACCATTTTTATGAAGTACCATTGTTATAGGAGGCTGAGTTAGAAATATTATAGGTAGTCAGACAGACCTGGGCCCTCAAAGGAGCTGGCACAGAGGACCAGATGTCTTGTGACCTTGGAAGACACACACCTCTTGCTGTGGGCCAGATCTCAAGACAGAAGGCAAAACAAATGCAACCACACCCTAAGTATAAACATTAGGGGTTAGGTATGGATCACCTTGAGAAGCCAGGAATTACCATCCCAACCCCCTACAGAAAGAGTCACTGATCCCTAAGAATGCTCCCTTGCTATGTGACTCACTTCCCCATTTGCCCCTGATTTGGTCAATTTTACCTAAACAATTGATCTTATTGGTTGACCACAGTTCTGTCCCACCTCATGCCCGGCTGCCTTGTGAGTTCCCAGTTTTCCCCATCATGGTCACTAGAAAAGACAAGAGTATTTGGCAACCCACTCCGGACTCCTTCTCTCTCTCTCTCTCTCTCTCTCTCTCTCTCTCTCTCTCTCGCTCTCGCTCTCGCTCTCGCTCTCTCTCTCTCTCTCTCTCTCTCTCTCACACACAGACAGAAACTTTCTTCCTCTCAATAAATATTTCTGCTCTTAAACCTCCGTCATTCCTAAAATTCATTCTTCAATTTTACAGAACATGGACTCACACTGGACATGTAGGATGTTGGGAGTTTCATTCCCTTATATCACCACAGGGGTTACCACTGGGGACAAGCAACCAACACAACCAAATACTTTGCTGACTGTGGTGAACAGAAATGCAATAATAAGCACCAAGTCAGGTGCTGTGGTGTACACTTACAGCTGCAGCTACTCAGGAGACTAAGGCAGGAAGATCCCAAGTTCAAGGCCAACCTGGGACAACTTAGACTGTCTCAAAATCAAAAATAAAATAATGGCTAGGATATAGTTCAGTGGTAGAGAATTTTCTTAGCATGTGCAAAGCCCTGGATTCAATCCTCACTACCACAATAAACTACCGCCTGTAATCTCAGCACTTCAGAGATTGAGGCAGGGAGATCGATCACCAGTTTGAGGTCAGCCCAGGCTACACAGTGTGTTCAAAACCAGCCTGAATTACATAGTTAGACCCTCTTTGAAGAAAGAAAGAAAGAAAGAAAGAAAGAAAGAAAGAAAGAAAGAAACTGAACATCAACAGACTTTAAAACAAATGACAAAATTTTTAATTAAAAAAAAGCACAAGTGATATTGATATAGGGGAACGATCTTGGTGGGAGACCTCCAAATGATATAGGGGAATGAAACTCCCAACCTACTGTATGTCCAGAGAGAGTTCGTGTTCTCTAAAAAATAGAAGAATGAATTTTAGGAACAACGGAGGGTAAGAGCAGAATATATTTATTGAGAGAAAGAAAGCTTCTACCTGAGGGACAGAAGGGGGCCCGAGTGGGTTGCCAAAGACTCTGTCATTTCTAGTGACTTTTATAGAGTAAAACCATGATGGGGAAAACTGGGAACTCACAAGGCAGATGGGCTTGAGGTGGAACAGAGCTGTGGTCAACCAATAAGATTAATTGTTTAGGTAAGATTGACCAAGTCAAGGACAAATGGGGAAGCGAGTCATGTAGTAAGCGAGCATTCTTATGGATTAGGGGATTGGGATGGTAATTCCTGGCTTCTCAAGATGATCCATCCCTAATCCCTAATGCTTATACTTAGGGTGAGGTTGCATTTGTTTTGCCTTCTGTCTTGAGATCTGTCCCACAGCAAGAGGTGTGTATCTCTTCCAAGGTCACAAGATATCTGGTTCTCTGCACCGGTTCCTTTGAGGGCCTAGCCCTGTCTGACTGCCTATAATATTTCTGTCTAACTCAGTTGCCTGTAACAATATGATTGATCACTAATGGTGATATGCACTTGTTTGTTTGTTTGGTACCAGAGATCAAACTCACAACCTTGTGCCTGTCAGGCAGGTGCTTACCACTGAACTAAATCCCTGGCCCTATTTTTTGAGACAGGGTCTCACTATGCAGCTCAGATTGGCCTTGAACTCACTTTGTAGCCCAGGCTGATCTCGAATTTATAACGATCCTCCTGCCTCAGCCTCCCAAGTGCTGGGATTAAAGGCATGCGTCACCACTCCCAACTAGTGCACCTGTTTTTATATAGTAATTTGTAGACTTTTTTTTTTTTTTTTTTTTTTTTGGTACCAGGGATTGAACTCACTACCTCATACTTGGCAAGCAGGTGCTTACGCCACTGAGCTAAATATACCCAGCCCAGTAAATTGTAGACTTTAGAGCTAGTAACAAAGTTTGTATTTTATACAACCATTATCAGTTAATACACTGTGTTCACTGAAAATTGAAGCATGTTGCTGGGAGATTGTTATTCTTTAGTAAACTGTGCTAAGTAAAGCCTGTGGACATTGGAACCACACGGAGTAAGCACTGCCTGTAGTGATCATAGATGTTTCACCACTTGCTATGTCCCAGGCCTGGTTTCAAGTCCTGTAACCCAGGGAATTCTCCCAAGCCTTTAGTAGTCCTGAAGGCACAATTAACCCCACTTCACAGATAAGAAAACTGGGTCACAAAGGGATAATGTGCCCAAGGTCATGAGCCAGCAAGTGGTAGAACTGAGACTGTGTTTTTAGTAAATATGCTATACTGCTTGTGACTGAGAAAGGATTTGGAAAGTGGTTTTTTCTTTGGGATCATGTGGCTCATAAATGAGAGTGCACTCCTGACAATCACAGCTGCCTCTCTGCCTAGCCTACCTAGGGGGGTTGTCATTTCCCTTCCTCGGATTACGAAATGAGAATGCAGCCTTAAATGCCACCTTATTTCTTGTTTGTTTGTTTGTTCTGAGACAGGATCTTGATGCATAGCCCAGGCTAGCCTTGATCCCACTGTGGCCCTGGCTGACATCAAACTCCTGGAAATCCTTCTGCCTCAGTCTCCAGAGTGCTGGGAGTATAGATATGCAATTCCATGGCTGACTGTTTTTTAATTTTATGTGTTTGTTTCAGAATAGCTATTACAGTCACATAGGCCAAAACTCAAAGATACAAAAACTGCACCATCTCCCCCCATCCTATCTTCCAGACTCGAATTCGCTCTCCCCCTAGGCAGCCAATCATAGCAGTTTATTCTTCCTGCACTCCTAAGAAGGTTTGAGGTCACCCATTTCCTTCTGGGGTATCTACCAAAAGTCAAGTGTGATGAGGGTAATGCCCAGAATTCTGGTTTATAGAAAACTTCCAGGTAAGTAGAACCATTACAGAGTCAAAATCCAAATCCTTTCAGCTGGAAGGCTGAGGCAAGAAGATTGCAAATTGAGGCCCAGTATGGGCAACTTAGCAAGACCCTGCCTTAAAATTTAAAAAGACCTGGGGATGTAGCTCATTGTGAAGCCCTGAGTTTAATCCCAAACGATAGACAGATAGACAGATAGATAGATAAATCTTTTTTCAATTAATATTATTGATACATTTTAGATATACATAATGATCACTCTCTCATCATAGGGAATTTGTACCCATACATGATATAATTTGGTTCTTATTTTCCCCTTCCCCTCACTTTCCTTCAACCCCTCTTCACCTCCTTATTTACAAAAATTTGTTTCCTTTTTCCTTCCATTCTTTTTTCTTTCTTTCTATTCTCTTTTTTTCTTTTCCCTTCCTTCTTTTCCCCTTCCCAAATTCCTTGTTCCTCTTATCATTTTAAGATTTTCTTCTCATTTTCCAATATCTATTATACAACTTGGTCCTTATTTACCCTTTTGGTTTCTCACACCAGAGAAACAAATGCAGTATTTAAACACATGTGTCCAAGTTACTTCACTTAAGAGTATGGTTTCAAGGTGGATCCATTTACCTAGAAATGTCTCTTATCCTTCTTTATGACAGAGTAGTACTCCACCATATAAAAAAACACATCTTTATCCACTCATTGGTTGATGGGCATTTGGGCTGTTTCTAAAATTTAGCTATTACAAATTGTGTTGCTACAAACATGGATATACATATATCACTCTGGTATGATGCTTTTGATTCTTTGGGGAAGATACCAAGAAGGGGAATAGCTGGGTCAAAAGGAACCTGTATTTTTAGTTTTTTGAGGAATATCCACACTGATTTCCACAGTGGTTGTACCAGTCTACACTCCAGCCAACAGTGGAAAAGAGTTCCTGTTTTCCCACAGCCCCATCAGCACTTGTTATTCGTTAATTTCTTCAAAAGGGTCATTCTTTCTGGAGTGAGATATAATCTCAGCATCCTTTTAATTTGCATCTCTTGAATGAACAATGATGTTGAACATTTTCATACATTTATTTGCTGTTTCTATTTCTTCATCTCAGAAGTGCATGTTCATTTCAGATGCCCATTTTTGGATTGGATCTTTAAATTTGGGAAGTCTGATTTTTTTGTATTCTTTTGTTTGTTTGTTTGTTTTTCTTTGTGTTCTTTATATATCTAAATATTAGTCCTTTGACTGAGGAGCAACTGGCAAAAAATTTTTCCCACATCATGGTTTGTCTCTTCACTCTGTGGTTTCTCTTGCTGTGCAAAAGCTTTTTAATAAGATGAGACCCCAATTGTGTATTCTTTGTGATAGTTCCTGTGTAATCAGGATTTTGTTCATAAAGTCTTTGCAAACACCGGTGTCAAGAGTTATACTTATTTTATCTTCCAGAAGAGTTAGTGTTTCTGTCTTAATATTTAGATTTTTAATCCATTTCAATTTTAGTTTAGTGCATGGTAAAAAAATATGTGTCTAGGTTTAATCTTCAGTATGTAGAAAGTCAGTTTTTCCAGCACCATTTATTTGAGAGTCTTTCTTCCAGTGAAGGTGTTTGGCTCCTTTGTCAAAGATAAGGTGGCTGAGTATATCTGGAGTTGTTTCTGTATCTACTAATCTGTTCCATTGATCCTCAGGTCTGCTTTTTGTTTGTTCATTTGTTTGTTATTAGTACCATGCTGTTTTTATCAAGGTAACTTTGTAGTGTAGTTTCAAGTCAGGGATTGTGATGTCCCCTGCCTTACCTTTGTTGCCCAGAATTACCTTTGCTATTTTAGGTCTCTTCTTGTTCCAAATGTATTTTAGAACTGTTTTCTCTAATTCTATGAAACATACTATTGGTATTTTATAGGATTTACATTAAATCTGTACAATAATTTGGGAAGTATGGCCATCTTTACTATATTGGTTCATCCTACCCAAGAACAATGGATATCTCTCCATTTTCTGTTATCCCTTTTGGTTTCCTTTTTTTGGAGTAGTGTAGTTTTCAATGTAAAGGTCTTTTACTTTCTTTGTTAGATTGATTCCTAGGTATTTCATTTTTTTGAGTGCTATCATGAACTCTCTGTGAGTTTGATATTTGTGAACAAGAATGCGATTGATTTTTTAGTATTGACTTTGTATCCAGCTGTGCTACTGAATTTGGTTATTATTATTATTTTATTTTTTTGCAGTTGAATTTGGTTATTAATCTAGAAGTCTTTCGGTGGAATTTTTGGGATCTTCTACATAAGAGTATCATGTCATCCTCAGATAGTGGTAATTTCATGTCTTCCCTTCCTTTCTTTCCTATCTTTATTCCTTTTATTTCTTTCTTTTGTCTAATTGCTCTGGCTAATGATTCCAGAATGGTATTAAATAAGAGTGGTGACAGTGGACATTCATGTCTTGCTCCTGATTTCAAAGTGAAAGCTTTCAGTTTTTGTCCATTTAGTGTGATGTTGATTCTCGGTTTGTCATAGATGGCTTTCATCACATTGAGATAAAGTCATCTATTCTAATTTTCTGTATGATTTTTAGCATAATGAGTGTTGGAATTTGTCAAATGCTTTTGGTACATCTGTTGAGATGATCTGGCTCTGTTAATATGGTGTATAACATTCATTAATTTGCATATGTTGAACCATCCCTGCATCCCTGGCATGAATCCTATTTGGTCATGCTATATAATCTTCTTGACAATTATCTGCATTCTGTTTGCCAGTATCTTATTGAGAATTTTTGTATCTATGTTCTTGAAGGAGACTGGCCTGTAGTTCTCTTGTTTGGTGGAATCCTTCTCTGGTTTTGGTGTCAGGGCAATGCTTGTTTCTAGGAATGAATTTGGGAGTATTACTTCCCTTTTGATTTCATTAAAGAGTTTTAGAAGTAGTGCCATTAATTCTTCCAACAGACTTAGTGTTTTCATTTTAATATTTAGATCTTTGATCCATTTCAATTTTAGTTTAGTGCATGGTGAAAGATATGGGTTTTTCCAGTTTTTCCAGCACCATTTGTGAAAGAGGTTATCTTTCTTCTAGTGAATGTGTTTGGCACCTTTATCAAAGCTAAGGTGCATGAGTATGTCTGGAGTTGTTTCTGCATCTTCTTTCTGTTCCATTTCTCCTCAGGTCTGTGTTTTTTGTTTTGTTTTGTTTTGCTTTGCTTTGCTTTGTTTTGTTTTTTGTTTTGTTTTGTTTTGTTGCCAGTACCATGCTGTTTTTAATCACAGTTTCTTTGTAGTATAATTTCAAGTCTGAGATTGAGATGCCCCTGTCTTGCCTTTGTTCCCCAAAATCACCTATGCTATTCTGGGTCTCTTCAGGTTCCAAATAAAGTTTAGGATTGTTTTCTCTAATTCTGTGAGATACACTTTTAGAATTTTGATCAGAATTACAATGGAAATTTTACTCTCCTGGATATCTGTTGGAATTTGTTTCATGGATTCCATTTCTTTCCTATGTTGGGTATTCATGGTTTCCATCATTTCCCTGAACTCCTCTATCTTGTTTTCTGTCACTAGCCATGTCTTCCATTATGGCCACCATCTTTGTAGTTATTGGAGAGATTATTTCTGAGTTGACTTTTTTAGAGCCTCATTCACCTGCTTGTGTTTCCTCAGCAGTTACTACTTCAGAGAGCTCAGGTGGGTGGCTTTCAGATTGTTCCACCTTATTGCCCCCTGAGTTTGCTTTTGCTGAGCTAGAAATCTGGGGTTGCATCTTGCTTGTCTTCTCATTTTTTTTAATTTTAATTACTGGATTGATGCTTGTAAATTGCTTATGGCAGGTAGCTTTATTGGTAGTATTTATTTATTTATGTCTTTTTTGAGACAGGGTCTCATTATGCATTTCAGACTGCCTTTGAGTTCACTTTGTAGCCCAGTCTGGTCTCGAACTTGCAATGATCCTCTTGCCTCAACCTCCTGAGTGCTGGGATTACAGGCATGCACCACCATGCCCAGTTTCTATTGCTCATATGTAGAACACTTAGGAAATGACTACTTTTCAGAGATGTCTTTCAGGTGTAACTGGCTTTGGGGTTTTGAGTCTGTTGCAAGATCCTACCTCTTCAATTTATTGGGAACTACTGGGGGCCTGGCCTAGATCCCCAATTTCCCAAACAAGTGCATAGTGAAGGCTTAAAATAAATGAGACAAGTGGTATGATTTTAGGGCTCTAGGAGGGTCAAAACCTTCCAGTAGAGTTTGAGACTCTGTGGGCAAAGACAAGACATATCTCTGGGCAGCCTGTCTTTATTTTTCAGTCAAGGGAGGGATTAGAGTGGAAAATTCAGGAAACTCAGCAGGATCTTGGGAGTGGTTCAAAGAGTTTTCCAAGTAACAGGTCATGTTAATTTAGGAGAAGTATTTTGACCTTGAGTAAAATCTTGAGATGACTCATGAAGGCATAGATGATCTTACACTAAGAAGAGTCAATGGGAAATCTCAGACGGGTGGTACCAATAATCCCAATTCTTGCTTTCATCCCATAAAGAAATATGTAAAACCAGTCACTGTGAATTTGTGGTCGCCAACAGGGAATGAAAAGTTGCTGCCTATTAGCTCCTGGTTCTTTGGCACTGGTTTGCAGTATTGTTTATGACTCTCATGCAATCTCAGTCTTGGCATACCAGGAAGAACAACTGATTAGAGCAATTATGTCACCTTGGCTAAAGCAGTACAATCAGCAATAATAATAGCATCAAACAGCCTAGAAAACAACAAACTGTGGTAACCATTAGTTTGCCACCTTTAACTGTATTTAACCAAATTTGTGGTTAAATAACAAAATCTAAAACAACCAGAAAATTGTATATAGTAAATATGCTCTCAATATGGCAATTTTACCCTCCGGGGAGAAAATTTAAAAGAGGTTGAGGGCATAAATACAGAAATAAGAGAAGAGGAATAGATTAGAAGCAAGGTTAGAAGACAAAGGAAGATTATGTGAACTTTGGGAAACTAGTGAAAAAGAAGAGGGGAAAGAGAAAAAGAAGAAATACAAACAAGAACAGAACAACAACAAAAAGCTTACAATAGTTACACTCATATAAAAAGAAAAAACAAACAATTCAAAAAAAAAAAAAAAAGCAAAACAAAATACACACACACCAAAGGGGGTGGGGAGCAAATAAAGAATAAAAAAAAGAGAAGAAAAACAAAAAAATCCACTTTAGGGCATGTCTCTGCTGTCACTGGCAGACAGAGTAGACAGACCACAGGTCCATGTTGATTAATCCCAGCAAGTTAGCAGATTTAGGGAGGAGTAGTGGATAATCCCAGCAAGCCTGCACCCTTAGTTCCACTGAAGTTCAGGCTGGTTTCTGGCTGTAAGGCTGGAAACTGACTTGTTCAGATTGCAATACTCCACATGTCTTCTGCTGGTTTAAACTTGATTTCTTGACCTGCCAACTTGAACTTGGTTCCACCTAACCTTGACACTGGGAGCTTATAGATGTAGCCCATGGCTGCTCTGAATTCTGAGCTCAACTGGCCTTTCTTCAAGATGGCTACTGGATAATCACCCATCCTGGGAAACATCTGAACCTGAATAACTCTCCTGCCACTGCAGCCCATTGGTCCATTCCGTTGGCGTGCTTCTCTGCGGAGGCCTCTGAGGTCGCTAGTAGTTACCAAGTGTCTGTAGGTTCAACTCCCACCACCATGAAGTAAGTCGGGGTCCGTGAGAAAGCACTGCCTTTTACTTCTTTCTTCTGTGTTGAGGTCTCTCTTCACTGTCTCCGTGGGCTTCAATTCTCACTTCAGATTCTTGCTGCAACCTGGGGACCGACTTTTCTCCTTCTTTTTGTCCTTGACTTGCTATATTCCAGCATCTGCATGCCAAACCTCAGAGAAGCTGTTTCTTTGCTGTTCACCACTCTGCCATCTGGTTTGAGGTGGCTTTTTTTTTTTTTCGGCACCGGAGATTGAACTCACAACCTCGTGCCTGCCAGACAGGCACCTAAGCCACTGAGCCAATCTCTCAGCCCTAGTTTTTTGAGGTAGGGTCGCACTATGTAGCTCAGGCCGGCCTTGCACTCGCGTTGTAGCCCAAGCCGACCTCGAACTCACAACGCTCCTCCTACCTCAGCCTCCCGAGTGCTGGGATTAAAGGCGTGCACCACCACGCCCGGCTGGTTTGAGTTCTTTAAAACATTTCTGAATTTATTTGTCAATGGACTTCTTTTTGCAGGGAACAGCCACTAAGTGTCCACCAAGCAAGCATCAGTTTAGAACCAGGGTCAGCAAACTTCTGCAAAGGGGCTGTGATAGAATAAGTCCCCAATTTAAGAATGCAATCCCTTCTGGGTGAAGTGTTTGTAAGTTATATTTGTTTCCAAGCTGACAAAGTGAGTCTTGTACACACACCTGTGAATGTTCACAATTCGAATATCCACAAGTCAGGAACTTACTGTAAATATTTTAGGTTCTGAGGGCTGTGTGGTTTCCATGCATCTGTTTACCTCTGCTCTGGTATCTTAAGAGCAGCCTAGGTAATATATAAATTACCCCATGTGAGGGAGCAGTCTGTGTTCCAGGGAGACTGGGATGTGAATTTCAAGTCATTCTCACTTTCCCAACTATTTAAAAATCTAACAATCATTCTTCCTTTAATCCTAGCACTCCGGAGGCTAAAGTAGGTGGAACATTGTGAGTTCAAGGCTGTCTTGGGCTACAACATGAGCAAGGCCGGCCTGAACTACATAGTGTGACCCTGCCTCAAAAACAATAGGGCTGGGAGTTTGACTCAGTGGCTTAAGTGCCAGCATGGCAGACACCAAGTTGTGAGTTTGATCCCTGGTACCAACCAAAAAAAAAAAAAAGTCATTCTTAGCACAACAAAAACAGGTGGTGGGCTGGACTCTGCCTGAGTCCAGAGACTAAGAAAAAGTTCCTCGTAAACACAAGTTGGGTATTGTTTATCTTAACTCTTGTGAATACTTAATTTTCTAATCAATAAAAAGCAGTGCTACCACTTGTGGTTCAGGTGGCTTTAGCTCCTTTACTTCACCTGATACTTAGGTTCTGGTGATAAATACTTGATTATTTTGTGTCTGTTACATCTCTCCACACACACCCTCTGTGGTGGATTAACTAATGGTCACCTTGTAACCCTCACTGAACAGAGTCAGTGTGGTTCTGGGTGTAGAGGGCCCCCTCGAGGATTGTTGCCAACAGCATAAAAAAGAACTGGAAGAGAAGCTGGTACACTGTTGAGTCTCCTGGAGAAGCTTATCATGCTGGTTTTTCATATATGAATTCAACTGTTCTCATCATTGGAGGAGCTCAGGTCCTCGTTGTCACTGAGGATGGCTGCGGTTGTTTTCTAGGGAGCTCAGGTCCTTACTTTGATCATCACTTCCTGGCTCCAGTGCAGATCCCTCAGCCTGCTGGCACAGATCCTTCATCCTGCTGGTGCAGACTTTCTAGCTTCCACCACTGACCTTTGGGCCTTCCCAGTGCAGATCCTTGATACAGACTTGTATGAGACATTGGTGTGAGCTCTGGGCCTCCAGTTGGACTCATGGAAGACATTGCCATGGGCTCTAAATCTTCAGCAGGACATGTGCAGGACATTGCTGTGGGATCCAGGCCCTCAGCTGGATTCTTTGGGTCTCTAGTATGTGGACAGATCTATTGTGCTCTTCTGCATTTCACTTTTTGGGTGAATATTATAAAATAATGTGTCCTGTATTAAACCTCTTCCCTTGCAAACCCTGACAACACCCTCCTGGTTGAAGCAAGTTAGCTCTTCTGCTTTTCATGTTCTCCATTCACCACATCACTTTGAATGTTACCTGTCAAGACCAGAGTCTGAATGTAACCGTTCCTTGAATTGTTCCCACTTGCCCAAGGTTTGTTTGTTTTGTTTTTCTTTGTGGTAGTGGAGATTGAACCTAAGACCTTGTTCATGCTATGCAACCACTATACCATTCAGCTACACCCTAGCCTCCCATTTGTGTTTTTAAGACATACACAGCAGACCCCTAGAACTGACACCAAAACCAAGCAATTAACACAAGGCAAACACCCCCACATGCTCTGCAGAGTAACTTGCTCTTCCTCAGACTTTTCATATCCTATCCACATACGCCTCTTCCTGATTTTTTCATTTTATGGAATAAAGGTAAAACAAAATTTCATAGCAAGATGATAGGCAAATAACAATAGTTAATATATTGCATATTAATATCTTTAAAGTAGTTACTCAGAGTACAAGATATGGGCATAAAAAATTCTCCAATCAATGTGCGCATAAACCTTCCTTTCCTATACTTCTTCATGATTTCATGATACATTTCATTCTCTTCTTAGATATACATGGATGAACGTATTTTTTTTTAACTAAAACTACTTAAAATTAATTTCCTGAGAAGTTCATTATTAAGATTATCCCCTAAAGAAGCTAGAAGTAGCCTTGGAGTTGCAAACGCCCAGTTTGGTGTCACATCACATGACATCCAGCTGAAGGTTCTGAAACAAATCTGCACTTTGTCTCTCAGCTCCCAAGGGTGGCTATGTGGTGGGGATAGAATTAGAGAGTGTATTAAAGGACAATAGGGAAAAGAAAAGACCTGTGTGATGCCTTAGTGTTCATCTGTTCCAGAAACAAACAGAAATTCAACGGAAGAAATTACCTGTGAGTTTGACAAATTCCACCAATTGTAGAACACAAGGAACAAAGCCTTCCATCCTAACTGAGGGGCATCGTGAAGGCATTTGAAAAAATCAGCATGCTGGACATGAGAGTGCACACCAATAATCCCAGCACTTGGGAGGCCAAAGCAGGAAGATCACTGTGAGTTTGTGGGAGACAACTTGAGCAGGTCCCCTTGAATGCAGAACAATTGCTGCAACTTTGATTATATCGAGACTTATTTCCTTATGTTGATATATACAGAGCTGACTATGGTATTTCCTTCTCTCTTCAATTGGCTCTAAGCATTGCAAATAAGGCTAGCTGAGGTACTGGTATGTAATCTCTAAAGCCATCTGACAGTGTCCTGTTTCCTCCCATAGTGATCTCTGTAAAATATATAGGCACAGCAGGATGGCAGAGCCAATGAGCTCCAGGAATGTCAACTGGGTATGAGCCTTGAGAAAGAGGCTGTGAGCTCCCAGGGAATAAAAGTTTACATATCAGAAGCAGATACTGGTCCAGCACTCGGGAGGCTGAGGTAGGCAGAGCGTTGTGAGTTCAAGGCCAGCTTGGGCTACAACGTGAGGGCAAGGCCAGCCTGAGCTACATAGTGTGACCCTGCCTCAAAAAACCAGGGCCGGGATTTTGGCTCAGTGCCTTAAGCACCTGCCCAGTGCCGCAAAAAAAAAAAGCAGGTACTGGTATGTTGACTTTAAAGCCATCAGACAGTGTCCTGATTCCTCCCAAAGTGACCTTTGTAAAATGTATAAAGCACAGCGGGATGGCAGAGCCAGTGAGCTCCGGGAATGTCGACTGGGGATGAGCCTCAAGAAAGAGGCTATGAGTTCCCAGGGCATAAAGTTTGCATATTAGAAACTGAAGCAGCAGCCTCTTAAAAACAATTCAGTTGCTATCTTGATTAGGTTGTGTAAATTGATCCCCCTGCATATCTTTATCTGCATTTTGCAGAGATACCTTTCTCACTACCTTGTTAGCCAGCTCAAGTTACTCACGTAGTTTCCGCCATCCTCACTGTCACTCATCTTCAAGCCACCCCTTTGCTTCACTAGTTAATAAATTCTGGGAGAGGCCTAGGATCAAGGCTTTTGTCCACATGTCCTCACGAGGATTGGACTTAGGACCCCTTGGCTGCCCTTAACCTTGAAAACGTCTCGGAATCTTTACTCTCACCATGGGTTGCATTGGGGATGGTAGATTGGAATTTACTTGCCGGGATTCCAATAATGTCTCAGTGGATTTATAAGTATAATTTCTCGAATTGTGAGGAAAACTAGAGAAAGGATTTCAGTACTTGGATTACCATACTCAATATTTGGGGCTACAATAAGTTTGAGGCCAGCCTGGGCTACATAGTGAGTTCAAGTCTATCCAAAACTACATAGTAGACCCTATTAGGAAAAAAAAAAGGAAAGAAAGAAAGGAAGGAAGGAAAGAAGGAGCATGAAAAACATCTTAAATAAGTGTCTCCTCAACCATCTTGTGAAGGAAATGGAAGAGAAACCTTACACCCAGTGAACTCTCACAGGTAGGTCTGTCGGGGGACTGAGAATGAGCAAGGTGGGTGGGCGACTGGAATGTGAACTAATACCTAGGCAGCTCCAAGCGTGTGCTTTGATGATCCTTGTCAAGGCAACATTCCAGGGGGTGAAGGCACTGGTGCCTGGCATGGTGGTGCCTGCCTGTGATCCCAGCACTTGGGAGACTGAGATAGGAGGATCTTCACAAGTTCAAAGCCAGCCTGAGCTACAAAGCAAGACCTTGTATCAAAAAGAAGAAGGAGGAGGAGGAACAGGAGGAGGAGGAAGAGGAGGAGGAAGAAGAGGAGGAGGAGAAGAGGAAAAAGAAGAAGAAGAGGAGGAGGAGGAGGAGGAGGAAGAAGACAACACAGGCCTCATCTTGGTTACACTACTGACTTGCTGAGTGGCCTTGCATTTGCCTGAAGCTCAGCTTCTGTCATTTCCCTTGCCAGATGGGCATCAATACATCAAAGCACTATAGCCCAGAAGTTGAGAACATGGGCTGTGAACTCAGATGACATTCAAATCCTCTGTTTCACCTACAAGCACAGAAATCTTCTTGCTACTTAACATATATCTGTGTGCTCAGTTTTCTCATCTGTGGGCACCTGACATATAGTGATCATTATGAGAATTAAGAAACACCCAAATGCCTTCTTAATCTCAGCATCTGGGAGGCTGAGGAAGGAGCCACTCAAGTTTGAGGTCAGTCTGGGCTACAGAGTAAGGCCCTGTTTCAAAACAAAACACATTCTGCTGGGCGTGGTGGCGCACACCTTTAATCCCAGCTCTGGGGGGACTGAGGTAGGAGGCGCATTGTGAGTTCGAGGCTGGTTTGAGCTACAACACGAGCACAAGGCCAGCCTGAGCTACGCAGTGTGACCCTGCCTCAAAAAATCAGGGCTGGGAGTTTGGCTCAATGACTTAAGTGCCTGTCTGACAGGCACGTGGTTGTTAGTTCAATTCCCAGTGCCGCAACAAAAAAAACAAACAAAAAAAAAAACACATTCTCTCCCAGCCCCATCTCAAGAGGAGAAAGAAAGCCAGGCCTTGCCCAGTGGGAGTGAGGACCTGTGCATTCTAGCAAGAACCCTCACCTGTAGCAGTGAGCTACTGACAAGGAGGCAGCAGGGCAAGGCAGGCCTCCAGGGAAGTCAGAGCTTCTGGAAAAGCCATGTGTTGCAGGCATTGGTCTCTATACTCGATATGTACACGGAACAACCCAAGGAAGCTATGTGCCTGATTCTCACTCACTCCATTTTGCAAACAACCAGACTAAGACTTAAAGAGATCAGATATTGAGGCAGGAGATTTGTAAGTTCAAGCATAGCCTGAGCAACCTGGCAACTTAGTGAGACCCTGTCTTCAATTTTTAAAATAATTAATTAATTAATTAATTAAAACAGCTGGGAATATAGCTCAGTGGGAAGGTCTCTTGTTCAGTCACCAGGATGAGAGGAATAAAAAGCATCAGGTAAATTGTTCAAGGTCCCAGAGCTAGTGAGTGCCCGAGCCAGTTCTCCAATTCAGGTTCCATGGCTCTAAAGTGTATTCACTTAAACATTGTACCAGCTTGTGGATGTACTTTGAGTCACTCAGTGCCATACTCTTAAAAATGGCTAAAACCGAGTGTGGTGGGACCCACCTGTAATCCCAGCAATACTAAGGAGGCTGAGGCAGAAGGATTACCATGAGTTTAAGGCAAGCCTGGGCTACATAGTGAATTTAAACCCAGTCTGATCTACACAGCAAGAAAGACCTTGTCTCAAGAAACTAAAAGAAAAATAAAAGGACTGAGAGCCTGTAATCCCAGCAGCCTGGAGGAGGTGTGGGGCAAGGCAGGAGGATTGCAAATTCAAGTCCAGCCTGGGCAATATAGTGACTTAGTGAGACCCTGACTCAAAAAGGAAGGGGTGGACTGGGATTGTACGTCAGTGAGAAGGTCCTGAGCTCAATCTTCAGTACCATAAAATACAATAAAATTCAAATTTAAGCAAACAGAACAAATACACATAGGAAACATAACATTTTCCATGGGTTTTTTTTTAGTTTTTTGATACTGGAGATTGAACTCAGGGAGTGCTAACCTACTTGTCCAGGTTGGACTTGAACAACACCTGGCTATGTTTTTTATATATTATATATTTTAATACATTATATTACCTATAAAATATTATTTAACATATCTATGTTATACACGTATGTGTGTGTTATACATGCACAAAATGCCAGGAGAGAGGTTGAAGGTTTAATAACTGCCGGGATTGAGGTAAACAAAGCCAGAATGTGTATCTGTCCCTGCCTGGCAGAGAAGATAATGTGTCAGATTCGCGGCAATAATAAGTTTGAATTTGTGCCTGGAAGAAAGCGTTTTGCACCTTGGGCCCAGATCCACGAACCTGGTGAGCCACTGCCAGGGCTTCCAAGGGACAGTGAGTACACAGAGCTGGAGCCCTACCAAGGGGCAGAATTCTACCTTCTAAATTAAGAAACCTTGGGCACCGTAAAGACTGTGTTTGTTGGGCAATATTTCTTTTTTGTGTCACTTAGACTTAGAACACAAAATGCTCTCCCCGAATAATGGATGAGGCTAAACAAATGTGTGAAAGAACCAGGCAAATAGAACGGGAGACACCTCTCTAAATCCCACAAGAGAGATTTACGATATGCAGGTTATTTCTAGTCATAAAACAGTCCATAAAACAAAGGCGCAGGATGAATGCGGTCGCTCTGCGCGGGGCTGGGGAGGCCTGGGGTCCGGTGGGAGGCTGCTTGTCTCCTTGGCAGAGCAGCTGGAGCACCCCAAGGCTGAGGAGGCAGGGTCAGGAGGCCCCCTCTGTGCTCCCCGCCCGGCGAGTGAAGCAGTTAGCCCCACAGGCCTTGACAGGGTTAGCAGCCTTCGTCCTGGCTCCTTTCCACACAGGGCATTTGCCTGAATTCCAGAAAGCGGAAACAGCCGCTTCTCCACTGAGGAAGTGGCTCCCATGCAATGTGTTGCTCATTAGCGGCTGCTAGAAGTCTGGGAGCTGATGAGAAATCTGGCCAGCTGATAAGAAAGTGGCCTACTGAATTTTCTGCAGACCTGTAAACGTGGCGATGACCTCTGCCCACCGCCTCCCTGCCAGCCTCTGTGGAAGGAGGACGCATGCACTGGCAAAGACTAGGCAGCCTGGTCGTCTCCATAGCAGAGAAGGGCGGGGAAGGGGACACCTGAGGGGCGGCACCCTCGGCCTAGGACATTGCTGAGCTTGCTTGCTTCCTTGCTTTCATGTGTGGGGAAAAAAAAAAAAACTTAAGAAATTTAAACAAGTTTCACTTAGCAAAATACACCCAAAAGGAAATCACGCCGGGCGTGCTGGCTCACACCTTTAATCCCAGCACTCGGGAGGCTGAGGTAGGAGGAGCGTTGTGAGCTCAAGGCCAGTTTGGACTACAACGTGAGCAAGGCCGGCCTGAACTACATAGTGTGGCTCTACCTCAAAAAACTAGGGCCAGGAGTTTGGCTCAGTGGCTTAAGCACCTGTCTGGCAGGCCCAGTTATGAGTTCAATCCCCGGTGCCACAAAAAAAAAAAAAAAAAAGGAAACCACTTTACAAAGAAAGCGTTAGTCATCTTGCCAATTCCTGCAGTGTTCGTATCGTATCTCGATTCCCAAAACTAACTTCTAAAAAGCTTAAACTTAACCTAAAAGATTTAATGAAGTGAAAATATAAACTAAAATGAACAAATATGAGAAATATTCCTCTTTGAATTAGGGATCTAGCACTTTTGAGTTGTCCAAACAGTACCTCTCCCCAAGGCATTCACTGTGGTTGGGGTCAAGGAATCACGGTTGGTTGGTTTTTGAGACAGGGCCTCACTCAGGACCTTGTGCTTGCCAGGCGGGCACTGTGCCACTGAGCCACACCCCCAGCCCTTTCCAATCAGATTTTATTGGCACCTTTCATATGTACGTAATGATCACATTCATCATAGTGAATTTTTACCTGTACATGATATAACTTGATTTTTTTCCATTCCTTTACTCTCCTTTCAAACTCTCCTCCCTTTCCCATTTACAAAAGCTTTGCTTCCGTTTTTCCTTCTTCTCTCACTTTAACTTTTCCCTTCTTTCTTTCTCCCCTGCCCCCTTCCTTATTCCCCTCCCCATTGGAACATTTTCTTCCTATTTCACAATGCCTAATATACATTCTGGTTTTATTTACACTTTCAGTTTCTCACACCAGGGAAACAATGTGGTATTTAAACAGAAGTGTCTGATTTATTTCATTTAAGAATTCAGGCTGGTCTTGGACTCACTATGTAGCCCACAATGGCCTCATCCTTGCAGCCATCCTCCTGTCTCAGCCTCCATATGCTGCTCACAGGGCTGAGCAGCAAAGAGAAGCTGAAAATGTCGCTCTTGCTGGCTTTGCAGGGCAGCCCTCACATGTGACCCAGTAGCCTCTGGTGCTCTGCACTGTGGACTTGCCATCTTGGTGTCTGGGGTCGTGAGACAGGAGCCGAGGTCTCTCCTGACAGTAACAGGTGGACAGCAAAGTCACAGAGTCACCAAGACCTCTGCTCTGTGGCCTCCTCTGTGCGGCACCAGGCTAGTCCTGGTGTAAAGGCATCATCTGGGTCTGTGTCTCACAAAGTTTGAGAATGAATTGGAGGACAAAGGAGACAGACAGGGGGAGTGTTTATTAACAAGAGAAAAGTAGCTCCTGACAGTCAAGAGGGGACCCAAAAGTGGGAATGAAGAGGACTCTTTGTCTAGGAGGTTTTAGACCAAAATTTGACCAGGGCTCAGACCACTCTGAGTCAAACTTTAGGACTAAAGCAAGCTTATTCAGACTAGAAATGGGGCTCTGAGGAGTTGAGACGGTAGCAAGCACGTGTCTGCAGGTGCCTAAGCCTCATCCTACCCAAGGAGTTCATTAAAAGAACAAAGTGAGAAAGAATAAATGTTTTCCAGATAGGCAGGAGCAGAAATTGTTATGGTGGTCCTCCATCACCTAGCCTTTACCTTGTTCGTCACATCCCTGAACTTAACTGTCCTCCTTGTCCCTATTAACTCTGGACCTCGGGCTCCAGCTTATCTGACCAAGGCCTGGCCATCCTGACTCCACCTTGAGCCCAATGCCTCTGTGGCTGCCCACTGTCTTCTGCCTGACCTGCCCTATCACTCCACAGCCCCGGCCCTGGTCCAACAAGAGCTCTAGGGCCGAACCTGAGTGCACCCTGACTTCCTCCCGGCTGTTCATGGGCACTGCAAGGTACCTGTGTCCTGCCCTCTCCTGTGCCTCCCTAGTGCCTGCTTCACTGGCTCCTGCAAGGTGAACTGCACAAAGGCCTCAAAGGTATCGTGCCTTTAGGGCCCACAGCCTGTGTGAACCTGTTTGTCACCATCTCCAGCCCTGACAAGAGCTGCCCCAACTCTCCCTTTGTGCATTTGAACAGAAGTCCCTGGAGCCCCGGGAAGCTGTCATTGGTGGTGTCGGTGCTGTTTGGCTGCCGTGCTTTAAACCCAGTCTGTCTCCGTCTGTGTGACTTGAACACCTCGATGTACCTGGTCCCCTGTTTTCCACTTCCTCCTGGGCCAAACTGATTCACCACTGAATCAGCCTGAGGTGCTGCCCCTCTTTCAGACAACCTTCCCAGAGCTTACCGTGCAGAGAGTCCTGAGCCAATGCCCAGGCCATGCTCCACACCCGAGAAAGAGCACACACTCCGGGTGGGATGCACTTGTTCCTCAGCTTCATTCTTCTCTTCCAGATGCCACTACCAGGGAGCAAGGTGTTCAGATTGCCCTCTCCCCTTGCATGTCTGAGAAGTAAAGCAGAACCAGGCATGGTGGTGTGTGCCTGTAATTCCAACACTGTGGGAGACTGAGGCAGGAGAATCCTAAGTTTGAGCCCAGCCCAGGTAACTTAGCAAGATCCTGTTGAAGAATAAAAAATTAAAAAAAGGCTGGGTGTGTAGCTCAACTCAAAGGGTTGGATTCAATCCCCGTTACCCCCACCACACACACACACACACACACACACACACACACACACAGAGGCTGGAAAGGTAGGTCAGTAGTGGAGCACTTACCTAGCATAAGCAAGGCCCTGGGTTCCATCCCTAGCACCACTAAAAAGAAGAAGAGGAGGAGAGGAAGGGAAGAGGAGAAAAAGATGGAGAGAGGAAATAAAAACTACTTGTGCATCACTACTTGTGATCTGCAAAAGCCTAAGGGTAAAAACACAAAAACTAACCCATTAATCCTTAGGTTAACTGACCTGGGCAAGTCCAACCCTTCCTTCAAGGAGTGAACAACTCAGTCTGACCTGACAGATGTTCAAGAGTAATGAAAATTCCAGCTTTCACTTGGGGTGGTCACTGTGGGCCCAGGAAAGGGCACAGTGGCCAGGCTTCTGCCTGCAGCGGGCTCCTGTGTTCAACGCCTGGGAAGATTCGTTTGCAGAACACCTGTTGGCTAGCAGCTTGGAGCAGCTTCTTTCTTTCCCTGCGAAACCTGTCTTCTGCTCTGGAGGAAACTGGAGGTGAACTGCTGAGAACAACAAGCCCAGCGAGGCCGGCTAGAAGGGCCGCAGCCTATGCTACCTGTGGGAGGGCCCGGGTCGAGAATGCCTGGCATGCACGCTTGGAGTGGGGACGGCCTTGACAGCAGCCTGCTGCCTGCGTGTGCAGGATCCAGCTTACAATCCGGCCGCGTCTCAGGACACTCAGGGGACGCTCCTAGGTCAGGCTACTGACACATAGGGTTGCTCGAGAGCAGAGGAGGAGCCAGGTGCAGCTGTCAGACCAGGGCTAGCCTGAGACCTCCAACTGCAGGAAAGCTCCAGTCTGAAGGAGGCCAGCTCCTGACTACTCCCAGTCTAGAGCTAGGAAAGAGGCTCCTCAAGTGCAGAGCAGCCAGGCCTCTGGGGAAGGACCTGAGAGCGTGTGCGCCCCTAAGAGGCTCCTCAAGTGCAGAGCAGCCAGGCCTCTGGGGAAGGACCTGAGAGCGTGTGCACCCCTCTTCTACAACAAAAGGAATGAATGATTACTGAACACAGCTCTGCAAGCAGGGCAACTCTACACAGTAGTGTCTCTGTCGCACCTGTCAGCCTGCCTTCTTGTTTTCGTTTTTGTTTTTGTTTGCAGCACCAGGGATCAAACTTACAACCTCACGCCTGCCAGACAGGTGCTTAAGCCACTGAACCAAACTCCCAGTCCTAGTTTTTTTGAGTCAGGGTCGCACTATGTAGCTCAGGCCTGCCTTGAGCTCACAACGCTCCTCCTCCCTCAGCCTCCCGAGTGCTGGGATTAAAGGCGTGCCCCACCACACCCCGATTCAGCCTGCCTTCTGAGATGGCTATTGAGCTTGGTGCTGCCTGCTTAGTCACAATAGGTATGCAGCAGAGCGGATGTGTAAAGAAGGCAGGCTCTGATGTCAGGCCATCTGGGTTCACATCCTGATGGTGCCACTTATTAGCCGTGAGACTTTAAGGAAACAGTCAACTTGTGTGGGCCGTAGTTATATGGCACTAACAACAGTCCCCAAATGAGAGGCTCACAGGAGAAACATGACTTGGTACTGACACAATACCAAGCACATTGTACTATGAAAAAGCCTGTAAACTGGGTGCGGTGGCACACACCTATAACCCCAGGACTCAGGAGGCTGAGGCAGGAGATCTGTATGAGTTTGAGGCTGGCCTGGGCTGCATAATGAGTTCAAAGCCCACCTGAATGACATAGCAAGACCCTGTCTCAAAAAAGAAAGAAGGAAAGAAAAAGAGAAAAAGGAAAGAAAAATCACTTAAGCTTTATTTATACTCTGTTATGGTTTGGATCTGAAATGAACCGCCAGTCTGAGCTGTTTAGAGGTGGGCTTTTGGAAAGTGATCTGATGGAGGGAATCCCTGCCGGGTGTTTCGTCCCAGCGACAGGAAAGTGGTGTCTGCGTCTTCCTGCTAAATAGTTTCCTGTGCTTTTCAAAGCTGAGCAACATCGCCTCCGCCGAGAGGAGAGCTGTGGCAGTCGCGGCGCTCCCTCCTTGGGGGCCCGTGGAGAAGCAGAGCGCTCTGCCTTCTTCAGCCTGCTACCAAAATAAGTTCTTCCCTCCCAACCCCAGACTTCAGTCGCTGCTTCTCTTCCAGTTCCACAAGCACCCCTGGAGACAAGAGTTACAAAGGAGATCTTGGAGGAGCCTCTGCTGCACGCAGGAAGGGAAGTAGAGACCCTGGGAGAAACGAACCTGGTATCTCTGACCCAGATGAAACTCTGCTTTGTTTCCATTCTTTCCTACCAGTATCAGCTTTGTCTTTTTCGTCTCTTCATCTGTATATCTGAAAGCTTTCCATGCATGTTATTGCTGGAGGGTTTTTTTTTTTTTTTTTGCGGCACTGGGGATTGAACTCACAACCTCGCGCCTGCCAGGGCAGGCGCTTAAGGCACTGAGCCAAACTCCCAGCCCTGGTTTTTTGAGGCAGGGTCGCACTATGTAGCTCAGGCCGGCCTTGCACTCGCATTGTAGCCCAAGCCGGCCTCGAACTCACGACGCTCTGCCTACCTCAGCCTCCCGAGTGCTGGGATTAAAGGCGTGCGCCACCACGCCCGGCTGGAGGGGCTTTTTTGTTGGTGGTTTTTTTTTGTTTTTATTTTTTTGGTACCAGAGATCTAACTCACAACCTCGCACCTGCCAGGCAGGCACTTATGCCACTGAGCTAAATCTCCAGTTCTATTTTTTAAGACAGGGTCTCACTATGCATTTCAGGCTGGCCTTGAACTCACTTTGTAGCCCAGGCTGGTTTTGAACTCACAATGATCCTCCCGCCTCGGCCTCCTGAGTGCTGGGGATTACAGGCATGCACTACCACGCCTAGCTCTATTGCTGAAGATTCTGAAGGTAAATTGCTTGCAAAACACAACTAAAAAGCATTCATCAACTCTGGAAGGAATTAATAATGTCTCCAGCAAGATTTTTTTTTTTTTGGAATTTTTCTTTTTTTTTTTTTATTTAAGAGAAAATAGATACAGAAGATAGAAACAGAAATCAAAAAAGACAGACAAACAACAACAGCAGATCTGATACGATAACATTGTAGGTTTACACACTGAGGTGGTTGAAGTTTGACAGTAGTTACAGTATTGCATATCGTTACCTTCATAGAGGTTGATCATATTGACAGATATAGACATGTAAGACTTACCAATTCAGGTATATTAACTTTTCTTTCTCAATAGCTATTGTATTTAGCAATATGGTTTTTTTTAACTGTCTTATTTATGCATATTTATAAATTTATGTCTTTTTCCTTTTCTCTTCCTTCCTTCCTTTCCCCTTAGAATACCTCTTGTTATTATTGAAATAACTACCCATAACATCAGGTCTAATATAACCAAGTGAAATAGTTCATAGTGAAACCAATAAAGCATTAAAGAATGGTCATACATAAGAGAAACAAAAAACTAAAGAGATCAGCAAACAACAACAACATATCCAATACTGTAAAATTATAGGTTTAGTAATTTAGATGGTTGGAATTTTACAGTGGTTGCAACATTGTATATTGTTGCCATTAAGGGGGCTGTTCAGATTGACAGGTAAAGACATGTAGGATTGATCTGGTCTTATGAATATCAACTGTTCTCTCTCATCCGTTAATGCATTTAGTAGTATAAACTTTTAAACTATCTTATGAATACCCTTATATAAAACTATGTCTTTTTTCCATACCTTCCTTCCTCGGTTCCCCTTGTAGTACCTCTTATCGTCTTCAAACTAAATGCCCTTACCAATTGGCCAAATATAGACAAACGAGATAGTACTGAATAAAACCAATAACAGATAAGATAATGGGGGCAATACATAGTAATGTAACTTTGATTTCTATGATGCCTCATGTTAGCTTCAAGGCAGTTGCCTATATCATCTGTTGTAACACAATCATACTAAGATAGGTTAAAATCCCTCAGAACAGAGCAGTGAAAGTAATACTTGGTTTTGATGCAGGGTGATCATATATCACTGAAGGCTACCCTTATAAATTTTGTTATCTTTACAATGACTGTCTTTGTCTTCATTTATGATGAAGATAGGCCGGTGAGGTAGAATAGGATTAAACTAAACAACTCATTGAAAACAATACTGGACTTAAATCCCGTTAATGGATTATTCATTTGTCTGCCCTGCTCAGTGGTATCTCTCTGTCACTTTTTCTGGAGCTGTGGACTTCTTTATCTCTCTCTAGAATGTCCTTCAGTATTCTCTGTAGGGTTGGCTTGGTTGTCATAAATTCCTTTAGTTGTTCTTTGTCATGGAAGTATCTTGTTTCTCCGTTGATTTTAAAAGATAATTTTGCAGGGTACATTAATCTGGGTTGGAAGTTATTTTCCTTCAGGGCTTGAAATATTTCATTCCAAGCTCTTCTTGACCTGATGATTTGTGTTGAGAAGTCTGTCGTGATTCTGATGGGCCTTCCTTTGTAGGTAATCTGTCTCTTTTCTCTAATAGCTTTTAATATTATATTTTTGTGTTGAATTTCTGGGATCTTGAATATTATATGTCTGGGTGTAGGCCTGTTTGGGTCAAGTTTAGCTGGAGGTGTATATGCTTCAGTTATCTGAAAGTCTCTTCCTGTTCCCATGCTTGGGAAGTTTTCTGAAATTATTTCTGTAAATAGTCTTTTAATTTGATTTGTATTGACCCCTGCTTTTTCACTCACTCCTTTTATTCGTAAGTTATGTTTCCTTGGGTTGTCTTGCAGCTGTTGCACTGCCACTTCCAGATTTCTGATTATCTTGAGAAAGTGTCTCCTTTCTCTCTCCCAGGCTTCCATTCTTTCTTCCATATACAAAAGTCTATCCTTAGTTTCCTTCAAGTGGCTCTGCCAACTTTTATTGGAGTCTTTGATATCCTGGTAGTCTCTCTGAATCTGATTAATGCGTTCTAAGTCTTTATTTGTTTCATTCTCAATTTCCTTTGATTTTCCATCCTCTACCTTTCTGGCTATGTTTCCTTTAGAGGTGCTTAGCAATTCTCCTATGATGTATTTCATTTCAATTCTCAGTTGGGCTAAAAGTGCTGCTTTAATTTCTTTCATAGCTTCATGGAGTTGTCTCCCCACTTCGGTTGTCATCTCCTCTGAGAGTTTAATTTTTGGACTCCCGACATGTCTGCCTTTGCGTCATCTGGGTTTGTGCTGTTTGTATCAGAGTCCAGAGAGCGCCCTCTACCTTTCCGTCTTGGCATTTTCCTGGGCTCAGCTGAGAGCCCGTGTTGGCCCACCGTGTGTTTCCCCAGCCCACCTCTGCTCCGCGGATGTCTGCTGCAGTGCGCAAGGGTAGGGCCGCTCCCTGTGAACCCTTACTGGGCCGTCTGCCAAACTTCCCCTATCACCCCCAGGGTGCCTGTGCAGATTCCGCCATGGCCTTCCAGGAACCGTGCCTCGGTGCAGTTCCGGTCTCAAGATGGATGCCTGTCCCTCGCCCTCCCTCGGGGGTGGGGGGTGGGGGGTGGGGGTTGCCAGGTTCGCTCACTCGCCTGTTCGCGATCACCTTGCTCCACAATCGACCGCCGCCTCCGCACGGCACCGCTGTAGGAATTCAACCGCTTATCGCCAGCACCCCAAAGGCACCTTCTCAGTTCGGGTCGCAGTGCTAATTGGATTTGGCTCCGGTCAAAGGTGCTGTTGGTCTCCGCCTTTGTTTATTTCATATTTTTTTTTACTCTTTCCTTGGGCTACAGTTCTCATTTTAGATTCTTCTTGGGTCCAGAGGACTCACCTCCCTCTTTTTTCCTTTTCTCTGTTATTATATTGTTTTATATTTCAGCATTTGGATGGTATATTCAGGGAGTCTCCCTACTGCGGTGTTATCTGGGTGGCCATCTTGCAGGAAGTCTTTTTTTTTTTAATACCAGGGATCGAACTCACAACCTTGCCAAGCAAGCACTTGAACTGCTGAGCTAAATTCCTGACCCTCTGGCAAGATTTTAATGATAGTTGTTGCTAGAGGTGCTCATTGACAGGGGATGCAGTGTAAGGACAGACAGAAAAGAGTTCCTTGCTTTGTTTTCTTAGATAGCCAGAACCAAATTGGGAAATAAATTATGAAGTCTAATACTTATGAATTGGGTCCTACTGTATTAAAATGAAAAATTTTAAACTAGCCAGGCATAGTGGCACATACTTGAAATGCCAGCACTCAGGGGGCAGAGGCAGGAGGATCACAAGTTCAAAGGTCAGTCTGTCTCAAAAAAAAAAAAAGTAGAAAGTAAACAAGTATATTTGACTTTGGAAATTGGATTTGCAACATATGAATTCTGGGGACAAACATTCAAACCATAGCAACTCTCATGAACGGATTAATGCTGTTATTGCTGAAGCACTTCTTCATAAATTCCATATTAATGCTGTTATTGCTGAAGCACTTCTTCATAAATTCCAACTCACTCATGAGGTCTCTTGCTCCAAATCAACCCCTCCCACTCGCCCGTTTTTCTCTGATGCCCTCTGCCATGTTACGACACAACAAGACCCTACTGTATGTGATCCTTCAATCTTGGACCAATCTCCAGAAAAATAAATTTCTTTTCTTTATAAATGTGGTATTCTGTTATAATAATAATAAATAAACTAAGTCCTATTAAATTTCAAGTTCTTCACAGGTGGATAGCTTCTATCTTCTTTGTAAGCCTGGCACATCATTCATTATTTAAAGTCTCTTCTGAAGAAAAATAGCATTGTTCTTGTTTAAAATGCATCCCTGTAAAAAGAATCCAAACTGCAAAAAAAAAGAGGAAAACTCCTAATATCACCCCAAAGAGAGAACATTCAATAGTTTTTCATTTGTTTGTTCATTTGTTTTGTTGGCAATAGAAATTGAACCCAGGGCCTTTGCAATGAGCTATACTCCCAGGCCATTTTTTATTCTTGTCTCTTATTTTGTGACTGGATCCCTTTTTTTTTTTTTTTTTTTTTTTTTTTTTTTTTTTTTTTTTTTTTTTTTTTTTTTTTTTTTTTTTTTTTTTTTTTTTTTTTTTTTTTTTTTTTTTTTTTTTTTTTTTTTTTTTTTTTTTTTTTGAGACAGGGTCTCACTCTGCAGTTCAGGCTGGCCTTGAGCTCACTTTGTAGCCCAGGCTGGTTGAACTGGCAATGATCCTCCTGCCTCGACCTCCCGAGTGCTGGGATTACAGGCATGCACCATCATGCCTGGCTACCAGGCTGGGTTCTGACTTGCCTCAGTCTCCCAATGTGTCGGGATGACAGGTGGCCCAGCACAACTGTGCCCCAGTGAGCGCATTTGAATATACCATTTTTCACCAGCCAGAAGACAGCTAGCCAGCCTTCCTGGTAAGCAGCACAAGCAGCGTGGATTCCAGGAAGACAAAAAACAGTACTTCCCCAGAACCCGCCATGCTGGGTTGGGAAGGATCCAACAAGAAGACAACTAGCCTGCCTTCCTGGCAAGTGGCCCAATGGGTTGGGAAAAGAAAAGTCAGTGCCTCCCATGAGCCTACTGGAGCGCGGGCTGAGAATCAACACCCTCCCACCCCTCACCTCCTGCTGTAAGCAACCTGCTGGTTCGGAGGACTGGTTAAGTTAATAGCAACTAAGGCACATAAAGAAACTAAATGCTTGTATTGTTTAGTTGATTTTGCAGGCCTGGGGCCGGCAGTCTGAGCATCTCTTGGGAGGACGACAGTATGCAATGTAGCCAATACGGGGAATTTCCTTCTATCTTGTCTTTGAGGCCCAATATTGTTCTCACTGTTTTGCTTCATTCTGATTAACTGTTTTGCTTTATCCAATATTCTGTTTTCATTGGTTATATTCTGTTTTGTTTTTGGTTTGATTTTGCTATACCTGATGGAATGGACAACTATTGTGAAGATAAGAAGATATACTATGGTAGCTATTGTTTTCCTAGTATCCTGCTTTGAAGTTCTGTACCAGTTCTACTGCTTTGTTTTGATTGACTTTGTTCTGTTTTGTTTTGTTGGATTTTACCATCTTTAAAATAAAATCAGAAAAAAATTAATATACCATTCTTCTCTACATACTCTGTCCCTATACAGAAATAAACAAAACTGGACCCTCACATCATGCCTCATATCTCTCTCCTTTAATTCTGTGTTGCTATGCAGAGCCCCTGCATCCCCAGGTAGCAGCGTAACAGTCTAAGGCACAGATGTTTCACAGCATCAGTGGTCTAGTAATCAGCATTTATCCCCTTCCAAGTGAACTCTTAGGTTGTAAGAAACATAAGCCTCTGAACACAGTTGTGGTTGTGCTAATTTAATTAAAATGGAGAATTCAACAGTGTGTGATGGAGCACAACTGTAACCCCAGTACTCAGGAGGCTGAGGCAGAAAGATCACCACAAGTTCAAGGCCAGCCTGGGCTATATAGTGAGTTCAAAGCCAGGCTGAACTACACAGTGAGACACTATCTCAAAAACAAAGCAAAACAAACCAACAAACAAAAAGTGTTAAAGAAGTGGTAGGATCTGTATTCATTAGTTCACTACCATGAACAATTAATTTAAATAAAGTCAACACATACTACTAATATTTTATTTTTGATGTTGTTTTTTGGCTTTTGGAATTTTTTATTTCTTTGTGTCAGTTTATTAGTACATGTGTGCAGTACATGGTGTTCACATTCCTTGTGGGGAGTTGGTGCATGCACATAAGACATCTTCATTCCTTTTCCCCTCCCCTGTCCCTTCCCTCCCTCCTCCTGCCCATCCTTTTTTCTCCCTGTTTGCAGCATGTGTTCACACTTCTCATGTGGAGTTGGTGGGAACTGGACAGAACACACCCCAACCCCTTTTTTCATCCCTTAACCCTTCCCTTCCCCCTCCCCCATCTCTCAAGCCCCTTCCCCTTTGAGAAAAATCATTTTTCCCACCTCCTATTATCTATCTTTTATTTTGCTCTTTATTATTATTCTTGGTTTCTCAGAGTATAGGAGGAACCATGTGATGTTTGGGAAGGTGTGCCCACTTCCCTACAGGTGACTCAGGTTTATCTTCCTTTACGTGACATTATTTTAGATATACAGTAGTGTAGAAAGATGACTTACTAGAAATCACCATCAAGAAGATGCCACCGTTGCCAGGTGTAGTGGCGCATGTCTGTAATCCCAGCACTCGGGAGACTGAGGCAGAGGATTGCAGTGAGTTCGAGGCCAGCCTGGGCTACATAGGGAGTTCAGGGGCAGCCTGAACTATATAGCCAGATCTTGTTTCAAAAAAAAAAAAAAAAAAAAAAGGAAAAGAAAAGAAAAAAGAAGATGCCACTGTTGTCCACTCTAGCTGGTCTGCATCACCGAAGTCATCGAGGGTGGACACTCTTCCTCCTGATTCTGTAAAACATGATGGCCGAAGGGTTCGCCAAACAAATTATGTCCTCCTTAAATGCAACAGTACCAACTTCAATAAAATATAATACTCTCAACTTGGATAGGCAAAATTAGGTTATAAGTACAATGTCTGGCACTGAGTAAGTATTCAAAAAACAACAATTACTATTTTTCCATGGGCACCCTTGAACAGTGTGACTTTAAAGGCAAACACACACACACAAAACAGAGCTGAACAACATCAAACCCACGAAGTATCAGGAAGATAACTGCGACACCAGTGTCAAACAGAAAAACAGGAGTAGTCAGGGGAAGAGTACAAATACAACCTTTGTGTTTCTCAATTTGAAGATAAGTATTTATAAAAAATAAAAATGAAGATAAACATTTGTAAAAAAATAAAAATTTATAAAAAATAAAAACAAAAATTCAGAGCCAGCATGGTAGCACATGTCGGGAATCCTAGCACTCTGGGAGGCTGAGGCAGGAGGATCAGAAGTTTCAGCCCAGCCTGGGTAGTTTAAAGACTCAGTGAAACCATGTCTCAAAAAATAGAAAAAGGACTAGAGGTGTAGCTCAGAGGAAAGATCCCGGGGTCAAGTCCCAGTACCACAAAAACAAAACAAAACAAAATAAAATCAGGAAATATCAGAACACTGCTGTTATCCTTATTCTTCAATCAAATTTCCCTAATTTCCCAATCATATCCTTTATTTAACCAAAAAAAAAAAAAAAAAAAGGCTGAATCCAGGATCACATACACCATTTAACTATCATGTTTGTTCAGTTTGCTTTCATCTGGAAAGTTCCCCAGTCATTCTTGCCCTCATTCCCCATCCCCAATACTGGGAATTGAACCCAAAATCTTTCGCGAAGCTACATCCCCAGTCTTTTTGTTTGTGTGTTTGTTTGTTTTTATTTTGAGACAGGCTTTCTCTACATTATTAAACTGCCCTGGGCTAGGCTCAAATTTGCATTCTTTCAGCCTCAGCCTCCTGGAGTGCAGGGCCTGCAGGCTGCACACCACACCCAGCTCTTCCTGGACTTTCACCTCTTGAAGATTACAGGCCAGTTGTTTTCTAGAAAGTTCCTTTTTTTTTTTTTTTTGCATATCTGATGTTGCCTCATAAATAAATGTATGCCATACTATGCCTTTATTTTCCTTGCAGTGCTGGGATTTGACCCTGGGCCTTGTGCATGCTAGAGAAATGCTCCCCCATTAAGCCACATGCCCAGCCTCTGGTCTAGTCTAGGGTGTGCACTTGTGTCAGGAATATTGTAGAAGTTATGCTGTGTGTTTTCTATCAAGAAGGGCTCTCTCCGTGTGTGTGTTTGCGAGCTTGTGTTTGAGTGCCTATGTGTGTTTGTGTGTGTCTTGGGGTTTGAGCCCAAGGCCTTTGTGTTTTCTAGGTTTGTTTGTTTGTTTGTTTTGAGACAAGGTGTTGCTATGTGGTTCAGGTTGGCCTTGAACTCACCATGTAGCCCAGGTTGGCCTCGAATTCACCATGAGCCTCCTGCCTCAGTCTCCTGAGTGCTAGGATCACAGGTGTGAGTCACCACACCTGCTATATTTTCCTTTTTACTGGAGTTCAAGCCAGGACCTTGCACAAGCTAACCAAGCACTCTACAACTGAGCAGATATTAATCTGTCCAGTTAAACTTGATCACGTTTTTAGATGATATCATCCAGGTTTATCTACTAAATAGTTACTTTTATTGTCCTTGTGATCATCAAATATTTTTTGAAGCACCAGGCATGGCAACACATACCTGTAATCTCAAATTGAGGAGGCTGAGGCAGGAGGATTGAGAGTTCCAGGCCAGCCTGAGCTACATAATGAGAACTTGTCTCAAAACAAAACAAAACAGGGCCAGGGATATAGCTCAGTGGCACAGCACCTGCCTGGCAACTACAAGGTCCTAAGTTGAATTCCCAGTACAAAAAAAAAAAAAAAAAGACTGGGAGACTGAGGAAGGAGGATCACAAGTTTGAATTTCACCTGGGCAGCTTATTGAGAACCTGTCTCAAAAGGTAAAAAAAGAGATTGGGATGTACATTCATGGCAAGGAAACTCCTGGGTTCAACTCCCAGCACTGCAAAAAAAGAAAAAGAGAGAAGAGGAAGGAGAAAAAAAAAAAAAAGAAGGAAGGAGAGAAAGAGAGGAAAGAAGGAAGCAAAGAAAGAAAGAAAGAAAAAGAACATTTTATGAGGTATATAAGCCACTGTTTAAGCCATGATCCTCGGTCGGCTGAGTTATTATTGCTTCACTATGGAATGATATTCTGCCTCCTCATTATCCCACATTTGCTAGTTGACATTACATAGTCAGTAAAAGCTCCCTCCTCTCCCCGTTATTATTCATTTATTTCAGTATAGACTCATGAATACAGACTCAATTCCATTTTATTAAGTAGGTTATAATTTGTAGCTGTTATTGTTAATCTTGATGCTCAAATTCTCTCAGATTTGGCAGATGGGGGCCTTTGTGCTGGTTTCTATGTTCTTTTCACATGGTTCCATTATTCTTAGAGCACAAAAAAGACATTCCAGTCTTGTGCTGTGCTGCCTCTGGCCAAGCCCCGAAAGCAGTCATTTCTCCCAAGGCCTTGGGTTTCTCACAGTGGGAAATAAGGTGTTGCCCCGCCAGACCCCCTTTGAGGACAGAGCCAGGAAACTCTGCTTATTTCTGTGTTTTTTAATATATGAAAACCATAATGAGTGTGGTGGTGCACATAGGTAATCCCAGCACCCGAGAGGCTGAGGCAGGAGGATTACCATGAGTTCAGGGCCAATTTAGGCTACATAAGGAGGTCAAGGCCAGTGTGAACATGGAGAGGCTCAGTCTCAAAAAAGAAAAAGAAAACCACGAGTTTATGCAAGCATCTTCAATTCTAATCCAATATTACAATTCGTCTGAGTTAGCTCCCTCTCCATGTAGAATTTCTCTCTGGGATAGGCAGACCCCTGCCCCCGGCACTCTTGCCCATGGATTGAGGGGATGGAGACCTTGTGGGTAAATAATGCTCTGTGCAGCCTGTGTGGCCATCACAGCCCCCTATAGGGCGCCCACCTCACCATCAGCTCTGGCCCTAACTACGCCCCCACCTGTGCCATCTACCCCACACCCACACTGCCAGCCTCTGCTTACGTACTCTACACTGAGACAACCATATGGGCCCAATCCTTAGACTAAATTATTCAGGAGGAATAGAAAGAGAGAGAGAAGAAAAACTTTCACATTATTTTTTAATTTAAAAATTAATGCAGGCCGGGCGTGGTGGTGTACGCCTTTAATCCCAGCACTTGGGAAGCTGAGGTAGGCGGAGCGTTTTGAGTTGGAGGCCAGCTTGGGCTACAACATGAGCGCAAGGCCGGCCTGAGCTACATAGTGCGACCCTGCCTCAAAAAACCAGGGCCGGGAGTTTGGCTCAGTGCCTTAAGCACCTGCCCTGGCAGGCGTGAGGTTGTGAGTTCAATCTCCGGTGCCGCCAAAAAAAAAAAAAAAAAAAAAAAAAAAATTAATGCAAAAGCTGAGTGGCGTGGCACACACCTATAAGCCCAACACTCAGGAGACTGAGGCAGGAAGATTGCTAAGAGTTCGAGGCCAGCCTGGACTACATAGCGAGACCCTGTGTCAAAAAAACAAAGCAAAACAAAACAAAACAAGATAAAAATCCAACAATATTGTTGCTCTCAATTGACATGCTTTGAAATTTTATTTTACTTTATTTTTTTGTCTTTGAAATAAAATAAAATGGATTTGAGAAAGAAAAAATCCAGCAATATATAACAAGCATAATACATAAGGACCAAGAAGGATTTATCCCAGGAATGCAAAATAGGCTCAATATTTTTTAAAATTAATGTAATTCACCACTTTAACAAACTAAGGTAAAACAGTACGATCACCTCAATAATTGCAAAACAAAATAAAGAAAACAAAAAAGTGTTTGCCAAAATCTGGCTTACTTTCATGATAAAAAAAAAATACTCAGGTAAGTAGGAAAGAAAGGAACTTTTGCCAGATATGGTGACCCAGGCCTGTAATCTCAGAACTCAAAATGTTGAGGCAGGAGGATTATAGTGATTTCCATGCAAGCTTGGACTATATAGTGAATTCTGGGCCAACCTGTCTCAAAACAAAAACAAAAAACAAGAAGAAACTTTCTTGAAACTGATAAAGGACATCACATTTAACAATGAAAAGTAAATCTTTTTTCTTTCTCTCTCTCTGTCTTTCTCTCTCTCTCTGTCTTTTTTTTTTTTTTGGTTTGGTTTTTTTGGGTTTTTTTGAGACAGGGTCTCACTATGTAGTTCAGGCTGGGCTAAAACTCATTATGTAGCCCAGGCTGGCCTTGAACTCATGGTAATCTTCCTGCCTCAGCCTCCCAAGTGCTGGGATTACAGGTCTGCACCACCACACCCAGCTATATTTTTTTCTAAAATCGGGAATATGTCAAGATGCCAGCTTCTACCCCTTGTATCCAGCACTGAACTAGTGCTCCTTGGTGATGCAATAAGGCAAATGAAAGAAAGAAAAGGCACACAATTTTGAGAAGAAATAAAAATTTTAGCATCTACATTGAAAACCCCAAAGAAACCAGTTACTAATAGAACTAACTTATTCAATAAAATCACAGAATACAAAGTCGATATTCAAAAATCATATTTCAAGATACTATCAATAAACACTTGGAAATTGAAATTTTAAAAATAACATTTACAATCAGTGACATCTATAATCCCATCACTTAGGAGGTTGAGGGAGGAGGAATGCAAGTTTGAGGCCAAGTTACATAGTGAGGCCCTATCTCCAAAAAAATGGGTCAGAAAAAAAAAAGTAAAATCTTGGTGTTACAGGCAGCTGAGTCAGTTAGAAATATTATAGGCAGTCAGACAGGGCTGGGCCCTCAATGGAGCAGGCACAGAGGACCAGATATCGTGTGACCTTGGAAGAGATACACACCTCTTACTGTGGGACGGATCTCAAGACAGAAGACAAAACAAATACAACCACACCCTAAGTATAAGCATTAGGGATTAGGGATAGATCATCTTGAGAAGCTAAGAATTACCATCCCAATCCCCTAATCTGTAAGAATCTTACCTAAACAATCAATTTTATTGCTTGATTACAGTTTTGTCCCACCTCAAGCCCATCTGCCTTGCGAGTTCCCAGTTTTCCCCATCAGGGTTTTGCTCTATAAAAGTCACTGGAAAAGACAGAGTCTTGGGCAACCCACTCTGGCCCCCTTCTGTCCCTCAGACAGAAGCTTTCTCTCAATAAATATCTTCCGCTCTTACCCTCCGTTGTTCCTAAAATTCATTCTTCAATTTTTAGAGAACACGAACTCGTGCCGGACGTATAGTAGGTTGAGAGTCTCATTCCCCCATATCATTTGGAGGTCTCCCACCAAGATTGTTTTCCTGTATCATTGGGGGCTAGTGATGTAGCTCAGTGGTAAAGTATTTGTATAGCATGGATAAAACCTAGGATTGTTCAATCCCTAACACACACGCAAACACACAAAAATAAGATGAATAACATTAACAGTGATGTCGAAACACATGAAATTCTTAATGATACATCTAAAAATATATGTGAAATTTTATTGTGACAACTGTAAAATACTATTGAGAAAAATTAAAGTCCTAAATAAATCAGGGATATACCATGTTCATGAATCAGAATACTCAATATTGTTAAAATGTCAACTCTAAAGTAATCTAAAGATTCAAAGCAATCACAAAACCCCAAAGACTTGCTTTTTAAAAAATATGACAAGCTGTTTCTATACTTTGTGTGGAAATACAGGAAACCTAGAATAACTGTTACAGCTTGTATTTAGGTGTCCCCCAAAAACTTCACGTACTTTTCCAAGCTTGTGATCTAGGGAGTGTGATACTGGGATTAAGAGTGTGTGATACTAAATTAGTCCAGTGAGCCAGGCGTGGTGGTGCACGCCTTTAATCCCAGCACTCCGGAGGCTGAGGTAGGTGAAGTGTTATGAGTTCGTGGCCGGCTTGTGCTACAACGTGAGCAAGCCCGGTCTGAACTATACATAGTGTGACCCTACTTTGAAAAAACTGGGGTTGGGAGTTTGGTTCAGTGGCTTAAGTGCCTGCCTGCAGGGGTGAGGTTGTGAGTTCAATCCCTGGTACTGCCAAAAAAAAAAAGGTAAATTAGTTCAGTGATTGGAATTAGCATAGTTCTGGGTGTGGCTGAATGGATATGATGAAGACATAAGCCCCAACCTGGGTGCGGGTGCCACCAACCACAAGGTTTATAGCCTGGATGAAATAAAAGGGAAAGGCAGGCTCACTGTTTGCTGCCTTCTGCTCACAATGCCATGGACGGTTTCTCTCCTGCAGCACTGCCCCTCTGCTCTGTGTTGCCTCACATTCAAACCAGCAAACTATGGACTGAAACCTCGAAAACCATGAGCTGAATTAAACCTTTCTTCCTTTAACTTGTGGGTGTCAAGAATTTTGCCTCATGGGGCTGGGGCTTTAGCTCAGTGGTATAAACACCTGCCTGGCAGGCACAAGGTTATGAGTTCGATCCCCGGTACCAAAAAAAAAAAAATTTTTTTTTTGTACCAGCTATTAGAAAAGTAACTAAGACAGTAGTGAAAAATACTGTTTGTTTCTTTTGTGGTTTTTTGAGACAAGGTCTTGTTATTTTATTTATACTGGCCTCAGACTCACTATAATCCTCCTGCCTCAATCTCCTGAGTCCATTTTGTCTTTGAATCTATTATCATTGCTGATTTCATTGTCACTGGTAGGGTGGCAAAGCTATTGTTATTCATTGATTTTTACTGTATGCCAATATCTAATTTGTCTTTGTGTTATCTATAGTACCGCAGTTTATTTGTGAAAAACCAAGTGGTAGGCCCAGTACATCACACCCTCCCCTCTCAAAATTAACAGAGGTGGTCAGATCTCAGAACAGAGACAAAGGCCTATAGTTAGGCACACCCAGAATGCATCACTGGAAAGCAGACATAACTGAAGAGATTTTCTTACTAGCAATAAAGTCTGTCTGCTACGATGAACCCACAACCCTCCTGTGCCTGCAATAAAGCCCTCTTTTTCTTTTATTTGTCTATCTCGCCAAAATCTTATCAACCATGACCAAGTAGACTTCATCCCAGGGGTGCAAGGATGGTTTAACAAAAGCAAATCAATAAACGTAATACATCACATAAACCAAAGCAGAAGAAACAGAATCAAGAATCAACAAATGAGATTAATATCAAAGTAAAGATCTACACAGCAAAGAAAACAAGTTAAGAATAGGAAAAATTTTTTGCCAACTGCTTCTCAGAGGAGTAATATCTACAATATATAAAGAACCTCATGCCTTTAATCCCAGTACTCGGGAGGCTGAGGTAGGAGGAACGTTGTGAGTTCAAGGCCGGCTTGGGCTACAACGCAAAGGCAAGGCCGGCCTGAGCTACATAGTGTGACCCTGCCTCAAAAAAACAGGGCTGGGAGTTTGGCTCAGTGGCTTAAGCACCTGCCCTGGCAGGTGCAAGGATGTGAGTTTGATCCCCAGTGCCGCAAAAAAAAAAAAAAAAAAAGGAACTCCAAAAAATTAGACCCTCTAAATAGAAGACTTGATCAAAACTGGGCAACTGAAATGAATAGATACTTCTCAGAAAAAGTACAACTAGCCAACAAATACATGAAAAATGTTTAACATCACTAGCCATTAGAGAAATGCAAATTAAAGCAACACTGAGATTCCATCTTACCCCAGAAAGAATGGCCATGATCAGGAAATCAACCGATAATGAATGCTCTTGGGGCTGCGGACATGACGGGGCATGGGGGCTGGGGTTTACTGCTTTGCTGGAGGGACTGTAAACCAGTACAACCATTGTGGAAATCAGTATGGAGATTCCTCAAAACACAGAAATGCCATGCAACCCAACTATTTCCCTTCTAGGTATCTTTCAGGAAGAGTTAAATACATCATTTAGTTCAGTTTAGTGTAGTTTAGTTTAGTGAAAATAGTTCAACGGAGAAAGGATAGTCTTTTTGACCAATGCTAGACCAGAAACAACTAGACATGCCCACGTAAAAAAGGAACTTTGACCCTTACCTTGTAGGACACATAAAAATTATCTCAGTAGGCAAATCTATAGAGACAGAGAGCAGGTTGGAGATTGCCTGGAGCCGAGGCGAGGAAAGAACAACGTGAAGGAACTAGTCATAGTTAATCACAGACAGTGACCACAGACAGGTAAGAGGTTGCTTTGTGAGTTGAGAAGACTGTTTCAAAGTTAGATCATGATCAAGATGACTGCACACTCAGTAAGCACACTACAGCCAGGCATGCTACTGCATGCCTATCTCCAGAGGCTGAGGCAGGAGGATCACTGTAAGTTCAAGGCCAGCCTGGGCTATGTCGTGAGTTCAACACCAGTCTAAACTACATAGCTAGACCTTGTCTCAAAAGTAAATAAATAAACACATGGATAAATAAATAAAATTAATAAATAAATAAATAGACTACAAACCATTTTACTGTACACTTTAAATAGATTCAATGTATGGTATATGAATCATATGTCAATAAGATGTTACAAATTAACTTGAAATGAATCATAAATGCAAGCATAAAAACTACAAAATTTAGAACAAAAACATAGAAAAATCTTTGTCACCTTGGATTAAACAAAGTTTCATTTTGTTTGCTTTAAGGTACTGGGGATTGAACCATCTTTCACACTGTACAACATTCCCAGCCCTCCCCTGCCTTTTTGAGACAGTAGTTCACCAAGTCACTAAGTTACCCACACTGAATAACCCAGGCTGGACTCAGACTCACCATCCTCTGCCTCAGCCTTCTGAGTGCTGGCATCATAGGCATGAGTTACAATGCCCAGCTAAGATTTCTTTTTTTTTTTTTTTTGCGGCACCGGGAATCGAACTCACAGGCTCACACCTGCCAGACAGGCACTTAAGCTGCTGAGCCAAACTCCCGGCCCTTAAGATTTCTTAATAGGACATAAAGATGACAAACCACTAAAGCATAGTACATGTCATAAAAATTTTAAATGTTTATAGTTCAAAAGATGCTGTTCAGGGAGGGGAGACAGGGAAAAAGACTTCAGAAAATAAATACAAGTCACAAACTGGGAGAAAATATTTGCAAATCCTATCTCTGGCAAACAACTTCTGTTATACATATTTATAGTTGTTGGTGGTAGTGATGTTTCTTGAGACAAAGTCTTGCTGTGTAGTTCAGGCTGGCCTTGAACTCACTATGTAGCCCAGGCTAGTCTGGAACTCATGGCGATCCTCCTGCCCTAGCCCCCTAAGTGCTGAGATTACAGGTGTGCACCCCACCCCATGTCTTCAGAATATATTAAAGGATTGGGGACAGAGCTCAGAGGCATAAGTACCTACCTGACAAGTGCAAGGTCCTGAGTTTGATTCCCAGTACCAAAAAAAAAAAAAAAAACCAACGCAGAATATATTAAAAACTTCTTCAATTGGGAGGCTGAGGCAGGAGGATCATTGTGAGGTTGAGACCAGCCTGGGCTACAAAGTGAATTCAAGGCCAGCCTGAACTGCATAGTGAGACCCTGTCTCAAAAAATAGAGCCAAGGATTTAGCTCAGTGGTGTAAGCGCCTGCCTGGCAGGTGTGAGGTTGTGAGTTCAATCTCTGGTACCAAAATAAATAAATAAATACTTTTTCAATTCAATAATAAAAAAGTAAACCCATTTTAGTGGACAAAAGATTTGAAGACAGCATCAATGGTGTACAGATGACCAAAGTCACATGGAAAGATGTTCAACACCCTTCACTATTAGAGAAATGCAAATTAAAACTGTAAGGCGCTAGCACTACATGTAACTCAAATCCAACATCCTGCAACTACAAAAAGATGGTGAAGATGTAGAGCAACTGGTATCCCTGTGGTGAGAACAAAAAATAGCTCAGTCACTTTGCAAGTCTGGCAGTTTCCCCTAAAGTTAAATAGACACAGAACATACAACCTGACAGTTTCACTCCCAGATATTTATCTAAAAGAAAACTTCTAGCTACAAAGACTTGTACACAGATGTTTATAGCAGCTTCATCCATAATTGGCAAAAGCAGAAAACATGCAGCACTGGTGAATGGGTACACTGTGAGGCCACTCAATAATAGAAAAGGAACAAGCTGCAGTACTACAATAACAAGAGAGGTGAATCTGCATAATATTTTGCTAAGCAAATAAAGCAGATACAAAAAGTGACACATAGCCAAGCATGGTGGCACACACCTGTAGTCCCAGCACTTAAGGGGCCAAAGCAGGAAGATCACTGTGAGTTTGAGACCAGCCTGGGCTACATAATGAGACCCTGTCTCAAAAACAAAAACAAAACAAACAGTCAAAACCCAACCCCTACATGGTTTTTTATTGGTTTTTTGTTGTTGTTTTGTTGGTGGTGGTGGTAGTGTTTTGGTACCAAGGATCAAACTCACAACCTTGTGCTTACCAGGCAAACATTTGAGCCGCTGAGCTAAATCCCTGGTCACCCTACATGTTTGTTTGTTTGTTTGTCTCTGAGACAGGATCTCATGTAGTTCTTGAACTAACTATGTAGCTCAGGCTGACATTGAACTAGTGGGAATCCTCCTGTCTCAGCCTCCTAATTGCTAGGACCACAAGCACATGCCAGTATGCCCAGCTACATGCTTGTTGTATGATCCCATTTATGTGACATTCTAAAAAAGGCTAAACCACCAGGCATGGTGGTGCATGCCTGTAATTCCAGCATTTGGGAGACTGAAACAGGAGGATCACTGTGAGTTCAAGGCCAGCCTGGGCTACAAAGTGAGTTCAAGGACAGCCTGAACTGCATACTGAAACCCTGTCGCAAAAAGACAATAAATAAACTGGGTGTGGTGTCACACACCTGTAATCCCAGCACTTGGCAGTCTGAGGAAGGAGGATCCTTGTGAGTGTGAAACCAACCTGGGCTACAAACTGAACTCAAGGCCAGCCTGAACTGCATAGCGAGACTCTGTCTCAAGAAGACAAAAAAGATAATAAATAAATAAGGCTAAACTATGGGGACAGATGTCTGATCTCTGTGGTCACCTGAGGCTGGGGTTAGGGGCAGAACATTTACTGTAAAAGGGTAGAGGGAGAATTGGAGGTGATGGAGATGTTCTATATCTGATTATGGTGGTGGTTACATGACTGATCGGTTTATCAGAACTCATCTGACCATACGCTTTTTTTTGGCTTGTTTGTTTGTTTGTTTTGAGACAGTATCTCACCATGCAGCCCAGGCTGCCCTTGAAACTGGGATTACAGTTGTGTGCCACCACACCCGACTTAGCCATGCACTTTCAATAGGGGGGTTTGACCATATGGAAATGTTACATCAGTGAACCCCACTTTAAAAAATACTAACCAGGAGACTCCAAAGGTTCCAACATGTAGAGAAAAATTTTTGAGGAAATAGAAATTCTAAGTACCCTGATTTGATCATTATACACTGGATCTACGTCTCATATTGTATCTCATAACTCTGTGAAAATACTATGTTAATTAAAAAATGACTCCGCTCTGGGGTGGCAGCTCAGTAACAGAGCACTTACCTAGCATGCACAGACCCTGCATCCCACCTCCGGCAGTGCAAAAAATAAAGCAAAATAAGTATGCACATAAAATAAATATATACGTGTATATATACACATTAATAAATAGCAAAAATATTTTGGGGAACCTAATATATTCATACTCTGTCTCTGCCTCTCTCTCTCTCTCTCTCCAGGGCCTTCCCACTCGCCTACACCCCTTCCTAGCTTTTTAAAATGTTTTATTTTAAAACAGAGTCTCCAAAGAAAGAAAGAAAAAATAAATAAAACAAAAACACAAGAGTCTCACTAAGTCACTCAGTTGCCCAGGAGGGAATTAAACTTGTCATCCTCCTGCCTCAGCTTCCTAGAATGCTCTGATTGCATGTGTGCCCCACACCTGGTTCAATATATTGTCTTTAGGAAAAATTAAAATACTACTCAAGTAGACACAATAAAAAATGAAAATCCCCGCTCTGCCTTCTTTAATCCCAGACCTATCAACAGTTTGTAAACATTCTTCCAGATGTTTTTCATACACACTCATTTATGTTTGTTAAAAGAGAGGGAGACAGAGAGCCTTAAACACGACGCCAAGGCATGCTCCTCAGCCTGCCCCGTTTGCGTCGCTGTCCGGGTGAAGGGGTGAGGGCGGCCGCCGTGGTCAGTGCGCACCCGCCCGGCTCCCCGCACAGGGCCCGCCCGCAGCCCGGGCCAGCCGGTCAGCCTGACCGGCAGGAGCCAGCGCTGCTGCAGCCGGCGCCAGGGGACACTGTGTTCTTTGGATCTGATACCAAACCAGCCAGGTCAGTTTCTCCTTATATTTCAAAGCGAATTTCCTCTCCTTCTCTTGAATTACCACAGCGCTGCACATGAAATTTCGCCAAAGAGCTGGGAGAGGGCAGACTGTGACCTAGAAGAAAATATTCATAAAATTACAGAGCCCTTGTTTGTACATATGACTTCCTCATGATTTCTTTGCTACTTTTCTCATTTTATTTATGTGCTATGAGCGTAAACAGTTCTACCTAGCCCGAAAGATGGGTTCGAAGTCACATAAGCCACTGGCCGCAGCGGGAAGGAAGCGGGTGAGATGGCCACGCTGTCCCAGGCCAGCAGACGGCAGAGCGGGCGGTGAATCGGGCCGCAAGCTCAGCGTCCAGCTGGAAG
>RJWM01001791.1:0-144442 GCA_004363535.1 Dasyprocta punctata
TTTGTTTTGTTTCATTTTTGGTTCAATTCTACTACACCTGTTGGAATGGTCAGCTAATCTGAAGATGGCAAGGCATGTTATAGTAGCTATTGTACTCACATTATCAATCTTCGAGGTTCTGTACCATTCCTACTGCTTTGTTTTGATTGACTCTACTCTGTTATGTTCTGTTGTATTTTGCTATCTTTAAAATAAAAAAAAAACTCTATTTCAGAGGAAATCTTAGCTAACATTGAATTAGATGTCTGCAACTTTTTTTTCTCTCTCTTTTCTTTTTTTACAGTTCTGCTCCATTTCCAAATTTCCCCAGTCCAGGTTGCTTTCAGAGAAGTTGCTTTCCCTGGAGAATTTCCCTCTGGGTGCCGGGGCCCAGGTGACTATCCTCTTAATAACTTCCCCAGGAGGCTATGAAGCCCATCAAAGTGAGAGACCCTGAACTAGAAGGGAAGTTTGTGATTGGGTATCAACCAGCTCCTGTTCTCATCTGCAGAGAACACAGAAAGGGACTTAGTGTAGACAGAGGGGAGGTCATGAGAGATAGGCGGGCTACAGGGAGAGCTCATCTGGCTGCTGCTGAATTCCTCCAGAGACCTGAAGTTAACTGTATTGGAATATCTGAAAAAGTTCCTCCTACCATAGCTGAATGACTGACCTGGAGAGAGTGGCAGATGGGGTCACATTTGTTTGTTTGCTTCCTTCATTCATGAAATCAGGACTGAGCACTGGTGGGGAAGGAGTTTTGTCTGGCGACCTGCTACTGTGTGGTCCTCTGCCAAAATGACCTAATTTCAGCCACATTCCTTTAATGGGGTAAATTAGGGTAACAAATAGTTTTTCTTCTCTCTTTTCTTATTTTGGCTGTTGCTCATTCCTTAACCTTTGCTTCCTGACTTTTCTGGATAACCTCTCTGTGCTGTCTCTAGATGCTTCCTTCCTTTTTGATTTTCTTCTTTCCCTGCAGATCTCAGGATGCTGTCTGTTCTAACATCACCCCTTTCCCTGCCACTCAGCCTCCTGGTTTGGTACCCAAGCTGTTTTCTGTTCACTGGCAGCGAGCCTCGAATTCCATTCTGCCACAGGATTCAGCTCTAAGTCAGGCAGTAAATGGGCTCTTTACAAATCTAGCTTAATTTAAAGAACTCTCTTCATGAGCTGCATTTCTGGGGACATTTTTCAAAGGTGTTAGCAACGAGGCTCTGTGCACTTGCTTGTACAACAGCAGATTGGCTGGTGTTTCTGTCACTCTGAGAGTCCAACGGTAAGGCTCAAATTAACTAGCAAGTGCAAACCACAGGAACTAGGAGAATGATTCACAGGCTCATTTTTTTTTTTCTTTCCTCTATTTGTGTAATTTTAGCAACTAGGACATGCAGTATACAGGGCCAAGTGTGAGTGTAACGGCAACAGCAGGAGAATAACGAGTTCGTCAGCTTGGGGACAGGCTGGACTTGGAGGATGAGGGGGCTTGGAAGTCATTAATTATGACTCCATAAAGCAATCTGAATGACGGGGAGAACTGTGCTAGATCAGTCATTGTCTTTCATTCTTCCTGTGATGCTTCTTGTACTGTCCATTTCTTGCTGGGTCTACTTTCAACAGCAGTGTTTGCTTCCTAAGTCCACTTTTTAAAAAGGCTCACATCGCCAGACAAACTATCAGCTGGTCTTATATATGCACTAAGGCTCTGAACAATTTTGCAAATCTATGCTGAAGAAAGTAGCTGACGACCAAGCTCTGTGACACTGGGTTGGTGGCAACACCGTAGCAGATGTACAGGGAGATGTAAACACGTATTTGAGGATCTGGTCAAGTTTGCCTAACGGACTCGTTTTATTTTGAGAGAATACAGTTTTCATTGGGATTAACGTCTTTCACCAACCTGGGAGACAGAAAACCATAGCAAAGTATGTAAGATTCCATTCTCCTTTCCCTTCTCAGATGTTAACCAGGAGCAACATGGCACAGATGCAATAGCAGCAGAGGAGCCTGGTGGAATGTGTTGAAAAAATCACACTGCCAACATACGGTCTGAGGTGGAAAGTGTCCCTTCCTTATGACAGTGCAGAGGTCATGTGCACACACACACACACACATCAGCACCTCCTCCGGACACCATGGAACCATCCAATATTTCACTGCCCAATACAGTGTCTGCTGGCCATATATAACCTTTGGACCTTACATTAATTTAAATTAACTGTTTAGGCCAGTTCAGGTGCTAACAGCCACACTGGACAGTGCAGATGCAAAGCACATCTGGCATCACAGGAAGCCCTGCTGGACCACGGGACTCTCCCGTATCCTGGCCTAATGGTGTGCACTGGCCTGCAGCTTCCATGGGTGGCTGTTCTGGAGCCAAAAGAAAGCCTGAAAAAGCTGTGTGTAGGGAAGAGCATCCCCGAGCTGGAGGGAATCATCCCAGCAGGGAAGGGAGAGATGTGGGCACTCTGGCAGGAGGCCCCCAACAGAAGCCCTGAGACCCGCACACACACACAGCCCGCGAGCACGCAGAGATGGGAGCCTCCTCTGCCCCTACCCGGGGATTCGCCCAGGAGCAGAGAGAAGAGGAGCGAGTCAAATTAAACAGTAAAGGAAGACGATCCCGGCTCTCAAGGCCGCGGAAGCCAATAGCACCAACATGATTACATAATTGAACTGTCTCACCTTGCCCAGTCAAGCTAGATTCCAACGAGGGTAATTAATCTTCCTGCTGCCTGTTATTCCCTGCCCTGTGCATACTTCTCTCTGCTCCTGCTCAAAGTCAAGTCTCCCAACCTGCCTGTTTCTTGCAGGAGAAGAAAAGGGAGGAGGAGGTAAAATAGAAAGAAAAAAAAACTCCCTTGTAGAAACAAGAAGATTAATAGTAAGGAACCTTCAAATCTAATCTTTATGACCCCCCCAACATCATAACTGTATGTAAATGTATATGCAAATTTCAGAGGAACGAAGATGTTTGGAGTTTAGAGCTGTTTAGAGCTGTTCCTGCAGAACTTTCCTTCCAGAAACCCTCAAGTCACTGTGACTCTGTAAGAAAGAGAGCAAACAATGACACAGACAAGGGAGAAAGCCAAGCGCTTGTTCCCAGGCTTGCCCGGGTCTTGGGTTAATCATTGTTCAAACACAAAGCTAAGGAGGAAGAAGAGGTGCTGATCATGACTCATGTGTTCAGATCCAATCCCTCACTCCACAAATATTTATTGAGCACCTTGTACCCCAAGCAGTTACTGTTCACATCTCCCAACAAACAGACACGACGCCTGTGCTGGTGGAACTTCAATCTCTGCCGCTGGATTTGTTTTTCATTTGCCTCCACTTCCCCTATGAATAATATTGGTCCATTTCCAAGACGCAAAATTTTAGCATATACTTTTTCTCGATTAAATCATGGATCGGCTCCAGGGAGAAGTGTGTTTATAAAGATACAGTATAAACATAACTATAATCCCCCGGATCTTGCCAGAATCATGAAAATTGGGAACCTGATTTCACACGGAGAAGGAAAGGAGAAAGGGCTTGCTAGCCAGGGTCTGTCCAACTCCACCGTGAGCCACAAAATGATCAACTACTGCTGGCCCCAGGGCCGCCAGTCACTGGGGTCTGTCTCCGTCTTGAAGGGAGTAGACATGGAGGAGTAGTTTCTCAGCAGCCGGGCAAGGGCAGTGAGATGTGATGGGCGAGGCACACAAAAAAGTGGGAAAAATGAAAAATAATTTCACTGCATTATCCACCACCCCAAGCATGTATTAATGGACCGATAAAATATGCCCTGGAGAGTCTTAATACAACATTGAATTCCTTGCACCAAGCAAAGCAAAGATGGCACATCATAACAAAGACAGTTTAGGTTCTGTGTTGTTGGTTTTCTGGTTCTTGCTAATGTTTGGGTTTTTAGCTTTGCTCACATAGATGTTATTTTCCTTTAAAGGGCTGCTTGCCATGGAGACCGTTTTCCAATCGAAGTGCAATGCTGCCCCCTAGTGATGGAATGATGTTAGAGCACCCATAGACATCATCTCACTTCCCTGAGGCTCTGCCTGGATTTTATTTTGCTATCTTTCCACCCTCTAAAGTGCAACTATTTCATCCTTAAAGAGCCTCTGCACAGAGATATTTTCTGGCTCACCGAGTTCACACACTAATCAACACAGCATTTTATCCTAAAATATGAACTGTGTGCTGATTACAAAACAAGCCATGGATTTCTCCCTCTTTTGCTTAGAAATTAAGTGATCTCCCCAGAGAAAGCTCAGAAATCAGGACTATTCCATGTAACCTTTAGAATCCTGATTGGAATTCTCACTGGGGAGACGTTCACAGAGAGCTGCTGCTCAAGCAGATCGATGCCTGGGTCTGACAGATGCTCCACTCCCAGACAAATGTATTTGATTTCAGATCACCCTTCAATCTGTGTACCGGGAATAAACCTGAGACCGAAGGCTCTGAACATAACAATGCAGGTGATACACCGCACTACTGAAATCTCCCTTCCCTAGCTGCATCAAAACACAACTGCCAGCCTAGGGACAATTATGTCATATAATAACACGCGGTGGAGTGGGGACCAGACACAGCTACAATCCAAGTACACGACCTTGTTTTCATCAAGCCACCATCCTGGCCACCTGAATCAGACACTCAGGATTTGCAGAAATGCAGATCGAGAGGACCCATCCAGGTCCAACGAATTTGAAACTCTGGGTCTAGGACCGAGAAGTCTGCATTTCTCCCGGCTCATGTTACTGTGCACCCTAACCCTTGTGATTCGCTGAGTAATATTTAATAAAACATTTAGTTTTCACTAAGATTTTCCAATCTGGGAATTCTCAAATATTCTAAAGCTACAGGACAACAAAAAACACACATCAATTAATACAGCTTTTTGACTTTCTGCAAAATCAAACAGGTATTATCTGATAATGCAAGGTACTCTCGGAACAGTAAGCAGTAACAATGGCCAGCCAACATCACGACTATCTCTTGGCAATCACTGAAGATCATTTGTCACAGTACTTCTTAGCCTAGAGCCGTTCCTTTAAAAAGCTCCCCCAGTAAGTAGCATGAAACGATTCATTAAGCAGAAACATTCACTACTAGATCAGAGGATAGAAAGTCAAGATCACTACACAGTTTTTTGCCCTTTTGGAAAGGACCGGATGAAAACAAGCAAGGGAAAGTCACGGCAGGGGAGGGGAGAGGAGAGAAGAGTAGGGAAATGGAAGGGAGCGGGAGGATTTGAGCAAACTAACATCCCCGTTTCTCACTCTCTGAATTGCACGCTAGGCTCAGTCCAGCCTCCCGATCCCTCCCTCTCCTGGGCCATCTTTCTCTGCCTCTGTCTGTGATCATTTCCTAGTCACTTGTCATCAGGGCCTGTTCCAGGCCTACTGAGAATGGTGTGTGCTCTGGTCCTGCCAAGCGCTGGCTGTGGTGCCAGCACAGTCGCCTGTCACATAGGCTAACGTGGCTGAGCGATGCCAGCACCAACAGGTTGCAGTTCGTTGTTCCACCTTTATTGCCCAGCTGAGCAGCAGGAGCCATGGACCAGGCCTGAGCCCAGGCACACATCTGACCTACAGGAACAGCCCGCTCTGCTCGGCCATCCCAACAGCTGTCACTCTGTCACCAGCAGAAGGCCCTGAAAAGAAGATCTTAAAACTTTCACAGCCTGTGTGCAAGAGAGGGTGGTGCCTTGGCTGCCCCCAGCTGGGCAAATCCATCCTGAGAAGTCTCTGTCCCGCCCGCACCACCGTGGGAGCGCACTACAGGGGACATGCAGAGGCGGCCAGCAGTCCACCCGATGGCCACGAGCAAGCACGGCTGGGGAAGATCCAAGGAGCACAAATAGCTTTTTCAGAAATAAAAACCTTTTGCTCTATTCTGAAGAGGGATGCTTGGGCTGTGTCAGGTCTGTTTGTTTTGGGAGAGAAATCGAATATTATAGAGCATCTTTTAACTTAATATAGAATTTCAATACATCTCGGAAAGTGGACTGTAAGTCACCACCGCCCCCTGACAACACAGAGGCCCCGGACAGGAGTCCACCTCCGAGATCAACTCGCGGTGTTTATGTCGGGCTGCAAAGAGAGGCAAACTGCAAATTCAATGACAAAATAGCTTCGAAGAGAGGAGGGTTTTTAATGAATTACAATAAATACGTATTAATCCGAGTGTTCTCCCAAGGTAGGATTTGAATTTCCTGAATCAGCTTATATCTTAGTCAATTCTCCTCCATTTGTTTTTGGCCCGTGTCATCTCAAAATCCATACCACTTTATATCTCTCCTTAATTGCTCCACGTAGGCAACTCCCATTTAAAACCAGTTCCCTTTGCCACTTGACCTTTAAAAGAAAATTACAAAGTAAATTTTTCATCCTACAAAACTACAAAGCTACCATGCACATGAAATAAACCACCAAGAGTAGAGCAGAATAGGAATGCAATTAACGTTTTGACCATTTCCAAGGCTATATGAGACTGAAAACAACCGCTTCAGGAAAAGACAAAAACAAAACAGTACTCACTCCGAGTCATGTTGGTGTGGCTTATTTATATTTGTAAAAACTGCTTTTATGAATCTGCTTCTGCCTTTTGTTTGGACAGCAAGCAGAATCATGGCCCCCAAAGGCATCTCCATGCAAATCTCTGGAACCCTTGCATGTGCTGTGTTACATGGCAAGAGTCTCTCGGGGAGCGTGATAAGGGAAAGCCCTGGAGACGGGACACGTGTCCTGGAGTCACTGCGTAGGTTCCTGTGACCACGAGGGGCCTCTGAGGATGGAGGCAGAGCTCAGAGACGGAGATGGAAGCCGGGTCAGGAATGATGCAACTGCGGGCTTTCAAGACTGAAGGACATCTCTACCGAAGGAACCTGAGGGTCTTCTGGAAGCTTCTTTCTCAGCAAAGAAATGGATTGTTCTCCAGAAATTTCACTAGAAACAACACCCTCATGATGTCACTGGCTAGTATGAGATCTTGCTTCAGAGATAATGGAAATTAAAATGAACTTACAGGCAAAACCGTTCATTGAAAAGTAAAACAGGGGAAGGACTTCCACTTGAGGAGCTGAAGCGGGCAAGGCTCTGCTAAAAGTCAGACTGGCCCATTAACAAAAGAAAGGTTTTCCCGGTTTTCCTGAGGCTGCTGTGGAGGGCCAGCATGGGGTGCATTGGTTTCTCTGTTCTGGCTTTGCAGGGTAGCTTGGAAAAGCCCGGATGGCTGAGGAGCAGTCTGGGTCCCTCGGGTAAGATGACTGCCGCTGCTGCTCCAGGCAGGGACAGTCCCCATTTCGCAGAGGCTCCACAGGATTCTAAGGTGACTGCAGGTTCAGGGCAAAGTCTGGAAACTTCTAGGTACCCATCCTAGAAGGTAAAAGCTGGTCGCTGATGGTTCTTGAGAATCTCTTGGTGTTCTCTGTCTTAAAGGGAATGTGAAAAATACACTCGTTTGTCCTAACCCCAAAAAATGGACTCAGAGACAAGAAGCACAGTGAAAGTGAGACTTTGATACAGGTCTTACAAGATCTGGTGTCCAGTGAGCAGGCACGGCCAGGGCGGTTACAGCGAGCATTTTAGCCCCTGGAGTGCAGATCCTCCTCCCTCGGTTCCTCATTGGCTGAGGACTATGGGATGTACAATCTCCCCAGACACTAAGTCTCATTATTTCCTAATAAGGGATTCTTTTCTCTCTCTCCCACCTAATGTCTCTATTTCTCAACAAAGACTTGTTTATCACTCCTCCAACATCCTGTTTGCTGGGGATGGGGGGCGTCTTCCAGTTGCAAGGACTTTGAGTTTTGTCACGTCTGCAAGACATTAGGCAAGTTTAGTGACAGGGAAATTTCCACATAGAACTGGCTAATTTGTCTTGAAAATAGATCACTTTAGGTTTTTGTTCCTTACAGGGGATGAATCAGTAGATTGAGGGCCAATAGACCTTCTGTTACCACCTTTTACACCTATATTCTGTGTGTGACTAACATGCCCATGTGTAGAGATGAGCAGGGATCTGACCACAGTCTTAAGATGATAAAGGAGACACGCAAAATGAAGGCAGCAATGCCAAGTTTTGTTATGCTTTCAGTTACCCATTAGGCATCTGGAGGCCCAGGTAAAGAGTCATTGTTTTATAGCAAAAACATATTTTTTAAGTCCCTGACTACCTCAGAAGAAAACATAAGTCATGCTTTTGATTAGTAAAGATTAAAGGCCCCAGAGTTGGTTTGTCCTCTGTCTCACAATGATGACCACCAACTATTTCATTTTTTCATCTATTTTACTTTTGGGGACAGTATGGCGAAGGTATCCTAGCTTCAATGCTGTGCCTTATTCTTGAGGTCAGTAAGATTATTTGAAAAAGTGAAGGGGTAGGGAAGAATACATACCATACATTTAATGGGTAACAAGTCACAAATTAAGGCCCGGGAGTGTACTTGCCTACTGTCTGCAAGGTGGTCTCTAACTCGCTCAATGACACTTTGTTTTACCCTCTAAGGCCATTTTGGACTTCAGACCTTCAGAATATTAAGATAATAAATCTGTGGGTTTTTTTTTTTAACCCACTAAGTATGTGGTAATTTGTTATAGCAGCTCTAGGAAACTAATACAACCTCTAAGAGCTTTCTAAAAGGTCTTGTGATTACCATTTTCTATTTTTTAAGACATGTTAATATAGCAATGGTCCCAAACTCTATAGTTAGAGTCTGTTCCATACTGTATAGCTGTGAGTGCCAAGCATTAGTGATATAACAAGTAATGCTGACTGTGTTCTCTTTTAAAGGACAAATTATTAAGGATTTATCACAAACACACCAGAATGATGACCTATGCTCGCACAAGCTGACTTGGCAACCATGTCAGTTATCATTTTATCTAATCCTCATAATTTAACAAATAGTGGGCAATTACGCAGAAGCAGGTTTCAAAGGAGAGCACTCTGCTCAGATGGACTTCCTGACCTGCACAGCTACCAGAGAAACCAGGACTCCTCTTGTTGTCCAAATACCCAGAAGAAACAAATGTGTCCTGGTCATTGAAGACCGTGGTAGATTTGAGGGTGTGTTTTTGGAAAAATCAAAGAACACAAACCCACCCAGAGCGGGGCAATGTCCAGGCCTCACCAAGAGGGGAGACCAGAGTATTCGACTTGCCGCTAGGAAACCTTGCTTTTGGACTGGCTTCTCAGTATTGCTGCTGGCTCAGGAAAAAGACAGGCAATGTAATTACCCAGTATGAAGGAATTTCAGAGATTTTTCTCTCGTACAAGTAAGGTCCTGGACACTCTACCAACGCAATTATGATATTTGGAAGTTGGAAATATCCTAAGTGGATTTTTGGGGGGGTTATTTTGTTTTGGTTTTTTCTAAGTGGTTTCTGTTTGTTGTTGTTGTTTTTGGAAAATTGTGGTCTTTTCTAACCACACTGAAATATCAAAATACTACTCTTTTGTTTTCAGAATTTGAAGTTTTGCTTCCAAAAGGTTTTAGTTTTGGTTTTGGTTCCAGTTGTCCTCTTGTTTTGGGTTTCTTTGGTTTTATTTGTTTGTTTGTTTTTAGCTTAACTGAGTCTGGAGAGCTGGTCCGGAATTAGAAGAGTGTCCAGAAAGGAGGAAGGTAGAAAATGAAGAAGCAGGGAGGGACTCCCTGGGGCAATCAGACAAACAAATCATCTGTCTTCCTGACTCTGGGGGAGAATGAGCGAGAAGCCTGCATCTGGCAAGGCCTCCCAGGGAGGATCTGGTGGGGTTAGAGAAACTGATAAAGACGCCCTTTCCCTCTGAGAAGTGAGTACAGACGATGAGGCTGCGGCGGCTCATCAGGAATAATAGGGAGAAATTGCTCACAGTCATCTCCAATGGATTGCCAGACTTCTGACAATGGGCTTGGCAATTACTTTGTCCATTTTTAACTACATGCAAAAATAATGATAATTCCCTGGAAAACATTTGATCTGCCCTATCACCTTTCACCTGAGGCCCAGAAGCAAACTCCATTGACCTTGAGACATTTGCAACACCCACTTTTAGCACCAAAATTAATCCACCTCCAACTAGGGCCCAGGAAAATTCAGTGGAAAATCTCGGCCATTCACTTTGAGATCCTGCCAAAAACTGCCTTTCCCTTTGTCCCTCAGGCTAAGTCAGAGACTGATCTTATAAAATACTTGAACTTTGACCTCCTTATGTGGAATTCATTTCGTAATTAAGAAATTGTGGCTGTCAAAAAAAAAAATCTCTCCATCTTCTTCCCAGTCATCTGACTCTAGCAAGCACAGGGTGGGCACTGCCTGCCCCACGTGGAAGCCTCAGCGCACTGGGTGGGGCTCGCTGGCTCCAGGCTGAGTGGGCCTGGAAGGGAAGAAGAGCTCAGCTTCCAAATATCTGCGAAAGCAAACTGCGGGGTCGGAGCACACTGAGCTAGTGACAAGGACCCATGGAGAGCCTGGCTAATTCTAGGGCATGCACGACAGTCTCAGCAAATGCATTCAATGCCTTTGCACTGCTCTTTCTCTCTTCTCTTATGGCCTCTCCTCAACTACTTCAGAGGAAACACACAGATTCAACCCCAGAAACCGTGTTATTAGTATGTCCACTGCGCTGACTGCATTCTTTCTAACACTTGAGGTGACTGGCAACTGCCCTCAGTCCTATTGCGATGGTGGCACCGGGGAAGGGCATTGAGAGGGTGTTTAGCCAGGGACACAGGGCAAACCAGAAACTCACAAGGCAAACACCTCCTCCTGAGGCTGTGCATGGACCTATCACTCTATCAGGGCAAAGGCTCTGAGGAGGAGGCAGAGGAGTCCCCTGACCAACAGTCTCTTTTGTGGCCAGGCAGTCACCTTCCTCACGTCCTCCGTCAAGGTTCCCCAGGATAAAGAAATAAAAAACTAGAAAGAGCTCATTGTACCCTGTGCTAGAGACACCACATATGATGTGTGGTGCATCCAGATGACAGACTCCAGATTCTCTTGCACGTCAAACAAAGACTTGCAGGTGCACACCTGATGGTAAAAGAAAAGACAGCTCCATGGGTTGAAGTAATGGGGAAGGTGTGTCTAGGGCACGCAGGATTATGCCAGGAGAAACAAAAAGGTGGCACAAACATCGTGCCAGGACGAGAGGGGACAGGAAGAACAGAGACAAGTCAGGCTTTTGGATTTTAAAAGATGTGCACCCACCTGGGGTCCTCTCACTGGATCTCCCTGGGCATGGATGATGGAAATGATTGGCAAGGTGCCGAGTCATCTCGGAGACGTTGAGTATGAATGACACCAGGGCGCAGGTCTGTTTCATTCCAGTCCCTACCAGGGTGCTGGGCCCTGACAATCGAGTTCTACTAAATTAATCTGCTAACAGATGTACTGTGATCTCTATAACAACAGTGGAAGTCAGGTAGGATGGATGGCCCCTGTTTTACAGATGAGAAGTCTGAGTCTCAGACAGCTGCAATGATTTTCCCATGGTCACAGAGCTAAACACCTGGGGAAGCCAGATCCCAACTCCAGGCCCCTTGGACTTTATCACTTGTCACAGGACCGTTAGCATCACTGCAGTGTGATGTCCCCCTTACACACACAGCCACTTCCTTCCTGCTTTATTAAAGAAGTTCCGAGTCTACCTTTCCTGGAAGCGCTGCCGGTTACGTCCTGCACAAGCACTGCCCTGTTCTGTGGGCGCTCGTGTTTGCCTACATAAGAGCTTCCATGGACACAAGCTTTGTGTCTGCCTTACTTATATAATGATCAGAAGAGAGAAGAAACTGGAGGGAGGGAGGTCAGGAAGAGAAAATGGAGGTAAATGGATTTCAGCGGAGGAGGAGGAGGGATTTTTGCGGTGCAGCCTTGAGAGGAAGAAAGAAAGCCGATTGGGGTCAAAGCAGCAAGGTGCGGACAGGGCAGCCTGCCTCTCAGGGGAGGGAGCCGGGGTGCGCAGCTTCCACAAAGCCGGGCACATTCTCTAAGCTTCTGCTGAGGTCCTGGCATGGAGCTGCTGCAGGTGGCCCCACAGTGACCTGACCCTGGGTACAGAGCAGGAGGGTGGAAGAAATGCCTGGTTCAAAGAGAGCTTTTATTCCGTGTGCTGCACTGAGCTTTTATTCCGTGTGCTGCAACTGTCCCCGAGACGTCCTATGCGGAACTTCCCAGTCCTTCAGTTCACATCCACAAACAGCCTGGGGATGGAGCAGGGGCAGCAAAGACAACAGACTGCAAATGCAAGAGGGCAGAAAGCCTGTCCACTCTTTAATGCATATCTGAAATGTTTAAAGCAAGGTTTGGCTCTAAACCCCTGTTGACTGACTGACCAACGACACTTAAGCAGAGGGCTTCTGACACAGACAAAATCACTTCTGCACCCTCTCTGGCTCTTGCATCTCCAGGTAGCACACCGACTCTTCCAGATTCCTTTCTTCTCAAGAGGGAACAGACAAAGTAGAACTTGAGATGCAAAGAGGAATATGACTCTCTGGTTATTCGAGACTGTCATAGTGGAGCAGGCATTCAGTCTCATGTGCACACTCTGCTGAGACCAGAGTAACCAAGCCCAGAAGTGTGTGTAGGCTGAATGCCCCCATCACTGTCGTGGTTAACCACCAGCCCTTGGCCCACATTATGCAGAACAAATATATACATATATATATTCACCTATTTGCCAGTTCTTTATTCTATTACAGGCAAGAGCAGAGGCTGACAACTACAAGGACCCTTTTCAGCAAGAGATTATATATCATACCATAGAAATACATAAAAGACAAATTATCCCTGAGATCATCACACCTCCATTGACCTGCTCAAGGTTTAAAGCCAGCTGCAATTAGATGCCATGGTCACAGATCTGCCAGCGGCTTAGCACGCCTGCATGTACTTTAATCCTGTAGAAAATGGAGCCGGGATGGATTTTGCAGGCATGTACTTCGCTTAAGTTTCAATTCCATGGGTCTGATTCAGATTTGTGCGAGTTTGGTAATTTGCTTTTGTTAACAAGATCCTTCTCGGCTTCTGCAGTGTTTACAATATGAGATCTAATTTAGGCTTAAAATACTCATGAAAATTAACTGCATTACTTTTAAAAACGCAGTTGGGAAGAGACGGAGAGAGAAAACGATGTGACACGCCACAAACTTACCACGTCTGCACATTTGCCTGCATTCTCCCAGCTGCTGTGAGTGAGGACTCTGACGGCCAGAAAAGGCGCTGCAGCCGTCGGTCAGGCCTGCCTCTCAGCCACGGCGACAGATTAAGAAATCTATTTTACCGTCTGTCGTAATAAGAGGAATTGAAAATCTATCCATGATGGGAGCATGGTGGTTTTATTTATTTTAACACTTAAAAAGCATACAAGACACCTGATGCAAAGATTACGGGGCACGGTAGAAATGGCCACAGTGTGAGTGATTATTGTGCCTTTTTCTCTATAACCGTGTTTACTTGCTGAATGCATCCCAGGTGCAGGCACTATTGGGAGCACTTGGCTTGCACAATTCCACATCCACATGATGAGCAGGTTAAAGCCCAGAGCTGGAAAGTGACCTTCCCAAGCCACACGGCAGCTCACCCCCATCCTAGAATTCAAACCCAGCTTATCCGTCCTATGCCCACTCTGATACGCTGCTTGCTCTCTTATGCCACCAGGAAAAAAATGAGAAAAGATCCATTAAAGCATGACAGCCACATCCCCTGAACATTAACAATACTTTAAACACCTTAATTTATGAGTTTAATAAAAGCCATCCAGGTGAATTTCAAGGCTGTAATGTAAAGGATGGATCAATCCAAACGGATCTGAGAAATACAGGCGCACATTTTAAAAAGGAAAGAAAGCTGCTAATTCAGAGCACAGGGATGTTAATGATGCTGCTTCCAGGGACAGGTCAGCAGGCCATTCTGAAAGAGATAGGTCCTTCTGGTCCTGGATCTGATTTCTTTATCAAATCATATTGGACCCAAGTCCATCTCAAAGGTAGAATAGAAATAACAAGCATGAGCTGGTGTGAGGGCACATGTCTGTAATCCCGGCTGCTCAACAGGTTAAGACAGGAAGATAACAAGTTCAAGACCAGCCTGGGCAGCTTTGCAAGACACTATTTCCTAATAAAAAATCAAAAAGAACTGAGGATGTATCCTAGATGGAGGCCTGATTCAGTCCCCAGTAGTAGAGAACAAGAGAGAGAGAGAGAGAGAGAGAGACAGAGAGCTGAGAGGGGAAGGGAAGGGAAAGAAAGGAAAGGGAAGGAAAATAAACTCCAAAGTATTAATTTCCAGTGAAAATTAGGTCTGTGAAATGATCATAACAGGATATTATCCTTCTCATACTTTTCTTAGGGCTACTTATGGGGAGGTCAACCCATAATCTGAAGAGGCATATTGAACATGAAATCAATATATATGTGGTATGATTAAAAACTACAGTGAATTTTCAAAAATCTTTTTCATTTATTACAGTAGGAGACACAAGGCCATTAATCCCCCTGAAAATACTCCCTCTCACTTTGAGCACACTTTCCCCATCGCTGTACTCGGCACTGCAGAAGGGACAGGAAGTGGTCGTTCCCAGGAGGTGGCATAGTGCCAGCAAAGGCCTCAGCCCTCCCCCGGCAGCTCAGGAACAGGAGGGTGACCTGCCAGAGTTGTCCCAAGGTGGCCTGGGTAGGCCAGGCCCTTACTGATCAGACCAGATGTGGGTGACAAAGATTAAAACTGGATCCATATATTTCACCATGTACTAAGCTAAAATCAGAATGGGTCAATGATCTGAATATTAAAACAGAAACAATAAATCTGCAAGAAGATAGAATAGGTAAAACTCTTGAAGACATTGGTGCAGGCAAAGATTTTCTGAGTAAAATCCCGAATGTACAGGAAGAACTATCACAAAGAATCAATAACTAGGATCTCACCCTACTGAAAAGCTTTTGAACAGCCAGAGAAACCACCAACAGAGTGAAGAGACAACCCACAGTGTGGGAGAAAATGTCTGCCAGCTGTTCCTCAGACGAAGGATTACAATCGAGAACATATAAGGAACTCAAAAAATCAGCCCTCCCAAATTTAAAGATCCAATCTAAAAATGGGCATCTGAGAAGAATACAGACTTCCCAGATGAAGAAATATGAACAGCAAATAAATATGTGAAAAAATGTTCAACATCACTGGTTATTCAAGAGATACAAATTAAAACAACACTGAGATTCCCCCACAACCCAGAATGAATGGCTAGTATCAAGAAATTAAGCAATAACAAATGCTGGATGGTCTGTGGGGAAAAAGGAACCCTTCTCCACTGCTAGTGGGAGTGCAGACTAGTGCAACCACTGTGGAAATCAGTGTGGAGATTCCTCAAAAAACTAGGATTGGAGGTCCCATTCAACCCAGCTATTCCCTGCCTGGGTATCTTCCCAAAAGAATTAAAAACATCATACTACAGTGATATACGTGCACCCACGTATATAGCAGCACAGTTTGTAATAGCCAGATCTCAGAAACAACTTAAATGCCCATCAACTGAGGAATGGATAAAAAAGATGTGGTAGTTTTATACAATGGCTGAGTACTAATGAGCCATAAAGAGGGATAAACTGGATACTTTTATAGGCAAATGGATGCAACTTGAGAATATATTCATTAGTGAAATAAATAAGACACACATGTGTAAATATCATATTGTTTCATTAGTGTGAGAAGTTGAAAGAAAAAACATATGTGTATGTGTATGTATACATATATAACGAAATAGTTAAGATAGTTATACTACTGATTTCTCTGAGTTCGTTGAAGATAAAGTATTGTGCTAGTATTATTCTGACAATTGAAGGCAGATGTCTTGTGCTCTGGGTGAATGATTTGGGGATGATAATGTGCAATGCATGTACTATTGTTTCTCCCAGGTGGACATGTTTTGAAATTTTGTTGTAGTTTCTCCTTCTTCTTCTTCTTCTTCTTCTTCTTCTTCTTCTTCTTCTTCTTCTTCTTCTTCTTCTTCTTCTTCTTCTTCTTCTTGTTCATCCTCTTCTTCTTCTTCCTCCTCCTCCTCCTCCTTCTCCTCTTCCTCCTCCTCCTCTTCTTCTTCTTCTTCTTCTTTTCTTTCTTTTTATTCTTGAAATAAAATGAATTTGGAAAAAATAAAAAGATTTGATGTGAGTCACCCTGGAAAGTGGGCAAGGTGCTTCACTTCAGCTGAGATGACTCCCAAGGGGGCTAACTAAGACCAAGCTTCGTCCGTCAACAGCACTGCCAGCAGTCAGGGAGGGCAGCCCTCCCCTCCTGAAGGGGCAGAGGGGCAACCCAGCACAGCACCCACCCCCAGAACTAATCCTAGACTCTTGGAGAAAGCCTGACTCAGTCTCCACCTTACAAAAAAGCAGAGAAAACTTAAGAGGTGATTCGGGGTGGTGAGGACTAATTGAGTTTAAGCCCATTTACCCTAAGTGACTTAGAAGAACAGGACTTCCTGTCTCCAGCCAGGGCTTCTCCATGCTGTGGCAGCTCTGAGCCTTGCCTCCACCATACTCACAACTCTTCCCTGCAGCCATCCGACCTCTTCCCATCCCTCCCAAGGCCAGACCTCCTGGGCTGCAGGACCTGCCGAACTGGCTCCTCCCAACCCCTTCCCAAATCAGCCCTTCACCCCCTTTGCCTGTCTGGCTCCTTACTCTTCTTCCAGTCTCAGTTCAGATGCTACTTTCCCTGGGGATGTTTCCTAAACTAGCGCCCTCCCCCAAATGGATGAGATCCTCCTGCTGAACAACCTCACAGCTCCCTTCACTTCTCCATGATGTGAAATTCCTGTCTTCATTTCTTACCACTCCACCTTTCTCTGCCTGTCAGCTCTGTAAAAACAAGGGGGTCCACACATGACTCACTCATCAGAGCTTTCCTGATGTTTGGTACAGGGCCTGAGCACTAATATAGAATACAGACTTCAGTGAATGATGACTCAATACACAAATGACTGAAGGAATGAATTGCAGCACACTGGTGCAGCTCTAACAGAGAAGAGCCCGAGTAGACCCCCAGCTCTAAAAATCACCCCTTCCAGGGATGACCCTCCCAAGCCTGCATTAGGCGCTCCAGTCAGATTCTCCATCAGTAGCCTCATAATCACCTACTCACTGGTCCTTTTCATTCCCTGCCACACTGTGACAGCTGTAAGAACAGAAACCAGTTCTATCTGATTCACTGTTTTAGCCCCGGCACCTAACACAGGGCCTGGCACATAATAGGTACTTGATAAATATTCATTCGATAAATAAAAGAGAGGGAAGTGCACTTATTTCAGCAAATTTGGTGTGATATTTTCATATTTACACTGACATTAAAGTGAAATGTGGAGGTGTCCAACCAGCTTCCAATAGAGATATAAACAAAAGGGCAGGGATCCTGGTGCCCTCTGAGGGGTGTGGCCAACAACCCAAGGTCTCTGCTGCAGTGGCAGGAATCTCCTCCCTTCAAGTCGAAGTGTTAGGGGGTGATTGACATATTTTGATCTATTTCATCAATAATTACCATCATGATTATGCTGTACAAAGGACTCCCTGAGTCTGGCAGGATGTTAAGCAAGTTATGAACACAATATCACCTAATTAAATCGTTATAGAAGAATTATTACCCCCATTTTTTGTATAATGAAATCAAGTCCTACAGAGATTCAGTCACCTGTTCAGATTGCCAGCCTCCTTTGAAATACAGCAAGGATCACAAACCAGGTGTGCCTGACATTGAAGCCCAAGCTCATCTCAAGCACCATGGGAAACTCCCTGACTCTGGGACACGGTCCTCCAAACGAGTGAATTCCACGGGCTCTTTGGGCACAAAAGGAATACTGAAGTTGGTGTCATTTTACTTAAACTTTTTGACTGTCTTATGGTCATCCCAATTTCCCTACACATGCCCGTAAAAAGGCAGAGTGGAGCTAATTACAATGTCCAGATGGTTGAATAAAGCATACACATGCAAATTTTGACTATGATGGGCTGAACGGGTCCACACAAGATTCAGATGTTGGAACTTAGTCCTGGACATGATGGGATTAGGAGGTGGGTCCTTTGGGAGGTGGTTAGATTATGAAGGCTCTGCTCTCATGAATGAGAATGGTACTCTTATAAAAGAGGCTGAAAGTGCAAGGTCCTGAGTTCAATTCCTGGTGCCAGAGAGAGAGAGAGAGAGAGAGAGACACTAGATGGAGCCAGGAGCCTCTTCTGCCTTGTGAGAACTACATATACAAGGAGCTGGCTAAGAGAAAAAGGTTCTGACCAGACACCAAATCTGCTGGAACCTTGATCTTGGATGTCCCAGCTTCTAGAACTGTGAGAAATACATTTCTGTTTCTTATAAATTAACCAGCTTAAAGTGTTTTGTTATAGCAAGCAGAACAGACTAAGACACTGACTGTGTCCTAGTCCCACATCCCAAAAGACTTTTCTTCCTATGTCCACTTGGCCAAATCTTATGAGCAATGTGCTGCACTTTGCAAAGCCCAGGCAGAACCTACAGATTTTTCTGTATTCACCCAAGGCAGCCTACTTACACCAAAAGCTTGTGATTAAAGAGTATACACGGCCAGTGTCGAGGCAGCAGAGAGGAAGGAGTGTCTCCGTTTGTCTCTCAGACAGCGCTGCTTGGAATGATGACCTGGTCAGGGTTACGCTTTTCATTCTGCCTTTCTACACTTTGAGGGAAAAGGCAAGAGGTCTTTAAAAAATAATGTATTAGAACATTTTTCCTTTTTTAATTTCTATGTTTCTGTGGTAACAGGACCATTAACCAACAATATGTCCTTCTCCCCTGAAAATTTTTTTTTAAATTTTTTTCTTCAAAGGTGAAAATGTTAATGGCACATTTATCCACTCTGAGAAGTGATGTCTTTTGGAAGCTTCCAATAAAATTTATTACTTTTTTTATTCTCCTGTTTCTCTCATTCTTCAAAAACTTGTTCAACACTTGAAGTTCTGGAGGAGGAAAAGAAAAGTCTAGAGAAGTTTTCAGTGTAACAAAGAAAGGGGCTGCAAATCTAAGAGCAGGATTTCAGTTGGTCTTTTTCCTGAACCAAGGGAAGCCCCAAGATTATTTTTTCCTCTAAATTTCCCAATGCCTGGTTTCAAAGCCATTCTTCAACATATACATGGCAGTTTAGGTCATAATCTTAATACCCTCCAAGGCCCCCGGCCAAGTACAATAAATAACCATGACCTGTGGCCCTTTCTCCCCATCTGCACCCCCAGCAGACCCAGAGTGCTGCTCACAGCTGCTTCCTCAGATTCCCCTCAAGGTTCTCCATCTCTCCCGAGCTTTATGAAGCCTCCAAGCAGCTGTCAACACCTGCAGATCTCCTCTCACAGATCTGGCGCCAGTGTCTTTGAAACAGTAAGGGGTCAATTCATTTAGACTTTATCCACTGGTCTCTCTAACTCTACTTTTCTTCCCTATAGCTAATTTTTTTTCTAGCACCGTGACTCCATGTAACAACCTACATAAGCAACTATCCTAACAAACTTTTCCACATGTTGTCCTTGTGTGTTGCCAATTCTGAAGAGAAAGTCCTACTTCTTTCAGGATAACAGTAGTCAGATTTTTTTCCTTCAAAGTTTTTTTTTTATACATAACGTTATCTTTTCTTTTGTTTTTCCTAGTTTAAAAAGGGGAAAGAGTGACAAGAAAAAGGGGAAAAAACAACCACGACACACAGAGACAGGCACCCCAGATGAAAACTAAGCTCACCCTTGAATTTTTCTGAGGACAAGAGTTACCAGGTGTCTCAACCCTCACTTCCTCTGAGTGTGTCTATTGGAGGTGTTTCGGGGTGAGGTCCCTCTGCTAGTTTCCCCAGACTGACCTGTGATAGAGACCAGGGCAAGACAAGAGTTTCCTGCTCAACCAGAGGGTATGGGCCCTTGCCACACCCATCTGTAGAGAAGACACTTCCGGCACCAGCAGCTGCAGCTACAACTATCCACCAAGGATCTTTCCTAGTCTTACTGTCGCCCCTGGAACCTGGAATAAAATACTCAAGACTAGACTCTCAATACTGGAGAACAAAATGTAATACGTGTGTGGCAAAGCTGAGCACCTGTGAGCACCTGTGATTTTAGAAAGTTCCAGGGGTGCCTCTGCTGGGACACAGCTGTGAGATCTCCAGTCGCTCTCAGGGCAACATTAGCAATGCCAGGAGCCCTGCTCCCTGTGTATCCTACCTTTCAGATAGTACAAGTCCATGTCAGAGATGACCAACCCTAGTGACATAACTCGTCCTTCTTGTGTTATTTTTCTCCTCCTACTGTAGCAAATTACCACATATTGAGCAGCCAGAGCAACATCAACTCATTATCTAATTCCTCTGTAGGTCAGAATTCTGACATTGTCTTAGGGAGCTACCCTGAAGGTGTTGGCAGAGGTGTGCTCCTTCCAGGGGCTCTCAGAAGCCCTGCAGCAGGACCTGGTTCCTTGGCCTTTCCAGTTTTAATTACTAGAAGCCACAAGCAGACTCTAACCTGTGGCACCAGCCAGTGATCCCCTCACTTGAGCCCTGTCTCTGACCCTGGATCTCCTTGCTCCCTTGTCCACTATGGATTACACTGTGTTGGGGCCCCCAGGATGATCCAGGATGCTCTCTACCATCTGAAGATCCCAAATTTAGTCCCATCTGCAAAGTCCCTTTTGCCATGGAAAGTAACATACTCACTGGTTCTGCGGAAAAGACACAGATGTGTTGGGGGTGAAACCAGTGTTCCACTACCACTCTCCTGGGAATGTTAGATGAAGTGTGCAGTCAAAAGACAGCAGAGGAGGCTGGGGACAGAGCTCAGTGGTGCAGCACCTGCCTGACAAGCATGAGATCATGAGTTCAATTCCCGGTACCCCCAAAAAATAAAAAAGTTTAAAAAAAAATTAAAAAGAAGGCAGGGGAGCAGTAAGAGTCTCTCATCAAAGGCTTAAAAACATCTTGGCTTTAGTTGTCTGCCCATTCTGCTTGCTATTTAGTTCCACTGTTTTTGTTTAGTTTAGTTTAGTTTAGTTTAGTTTAGTTTAGTTTAGTTTAGTTTAGTTTAGTTTTGTTTGGAGGAATGAGGATTGAACTCAGACCTTTTAACTGACTTGGCCCTTTTTTTTTAATTTTGAGGCAGGGTCTCACTAAGGCTCTAAATTGCCCAGCTGGGGTTGAACTTGTGATCCTCCTGCTGCAGTGCTGGGATACAGGTGTGTACCATCACACCCAGCTACCACTCCTGCATTTTCTAGTTAATGGTTCTCTCCTATTTCATCCTTCTTGTCTTTGGAGATACATTGTTCTGGATAAGGCTCAATGCTTGTTTCTAAGTGAGACAAACACCTAGCATTTGGCTTGCCCAAAAGAAAATGAATTTCAGAGCATAAGTTTACAAACTTTTCACAAAACAAGCTTAGGAAACCCTACAGCTAAACGTTGTCAATCAGTATTCCTGGCACGTTTGCTCATTAAATGCTATGCAAGTCAAGCAGGTCTTTATCATTGTTGAAATAGCAGATCTGCACATTTTGTGTGATTCAAAATATTTGTAATACTACTGCTACTAAATATATAAGCAGGGCATTGGTTTTCGCATGACAATTCTTTCTCAACAGTGAAGGGAAGTATCATACCCAGCAGCATAGCTCTGGGGAGTTTTGCCTATGATAATAGAGCATTTTGGAGGGTAAAGAGAGAGAAGGAGGGGGGATGCAATTGTAAAACTGAAGGAGACTGGATATGGAGCTCTATTTGCTAAAGGAAAACAGCTGGAAATATACTGTGGTTGTTAGAGGAAATAAGAAAGTTTCTTGAAAATTAAATTCAGGGAAGATAAAATTGAAGAGGAAATGAGAGTTTTCTCTGATTTAAGGAAGGCACATTTAAGAAAAGGTGAAGTGATGGTGAACATTTTTCAGAGAGCTCTATGTATTTCCTGTTTAGTGAATGGCAAATTCTCCTTTACCTGTATTTGTTTTTGTATTATAATGTCCATCTTTTTATTGATTTGTGGACACTCTTTGTGTATTAGGGCTATTAACCTTTTTTTCCCTGAATATGTATTGCAAGTAGAACATGTATTTGTCTGTCTTATTTGCGGTAGGCATACCTTTCTAGGCAGAAGTTTTAAGTTTGTATTCAATCAAATCATCAATTTTTTCTCTGTGTTTTGTAAACTTATTGTTAAATTCAGTAAAGCCTTCTGTATACCAAGCTTGTTAAAAATTTCACCAACTAGTAATTTGAGTATGCCAGTATAAAAGCAGACTTACTCATTTACTTCTTTAGCAAACAATTGTCAAGTATCCACTATGTGACAAGTATTGTTCTAAGAGCTGCAGATATGAGAATAAAAGAAAACAGAAAATCAAACTGATCTCATCATACTTCTGTTGTATTTCTGTTGTACTGGGTCAAGACAAGCAATAAACATGATGAATAAGTCAGCTGCATACTGTATTAGAGAATAAGTGCTACAGAATAAAACAAAGCTGAAAAGGGATAGGGAATGCAGAAAGTTGAAACAGTGGCTGTTAAAAGAGCAACATCAAGGAAGAGCTGCGTGAGTGGGCATATTGGTGTCTGAGAACCAGACAGAGCTGCTTGATGGCCCCAGGAACATGGGGTGGCCCACATGGCCAGTGCCAGGGACTGCGAACAAGGATACAAGTGGAAAAAGGTTAAATTAGCAAGCAGAACATCACATGGGAAGCCTTGGGGCCTATCACCTATGACCAGTGGACCATCATAAGGATTCAGGTGAAATTATTCTTCATGAAATGGGATGGCACAATAAACTGAGACTTAAATATCTCCCCAAAGTCTATGTATTAACAGCTTGGTTCCCAGGGTGGCACTATTGGCAGGTGGCTGAAGCCTCTATCAGATGCAGCATAGTGGGAGGTCTTTAGGTCACTGGAGGCATCCCCCCTGGTAAGTAATGGAACACTAGTCTTTTCTCTTTTTCCTCCCTTTTGCTTCCTCAGATTGAGGTGTATATTTGTGCTCCACCATGCCATCCCACCATCATATGCTGCCTCACTATAGACCCAAAGCAACAGAGCCAACTGATTGTGGAATGGAATCTCCAGAACTAAAATAAACGTTTCCTCCCTATTAGTTTAGTTGTCTGCTATTTTTTATAGTAATGGAAAGCTAACCAATGGTCACTTTGAGAGTTTTGACTAGAGAGTGATATTGTCTTGAAAATTATTAAAATCCCTGCACCTTACCTATTGAGAATAGACTTATGGAAACAGGACAACTTGTCAGTGAACTGTTCCAATAATCCACTTGAGAGATGGTGGTGACTTGGGCCATGTGGTGGCAGAGGACTGGCTGTGATACCTGAGAGAAAGTTAAGTGTCAAAGATGACCTCAAGGACTTTGACCTGAGAAATTGGAAGGAGACAGGAGCTATTAACTGTGAAACAAAGCTGAGGGTAGAGAGGCTGGGGATGATGAGTTTCATTTTAGACACTTTGGCTTTAAGGTACCTACTCCTAGGAATCCAAATTGAGCTGTCAAATAGTCAGCAAAGTTCCGCAGCTCTATACTGTCCCTGAATTGGAAGTGTATGTTTGGGAATTAGCATAGAGGTAGAACTGGAAGCCATGAAGCTGAGTGAGCTCACATAAGGACTGCAAAAGATTGAGAATAATGACAAGGTCAGATACTGACAGCGGTACAAGAAGACACATATTCTATGCTCCCCATCTAAATAAGGATAACCCTTTTAGAAAGCAATTAGCAACAACCATCCAAATTCAAACATGCATGGCTTTCATCCAGCAATTCCATTTCTAGAGTTCATTTTAAGAAAGGGACCAAACAGGTGAACAAAATAAGTCTGTTTGTGTCATTAGTTATTACAGTGAAAAGCTAGAAACAACCTAAATGTCCAACAAAAAGGGGTTCATTGATGCCACGCATAAATAATTAACATTATGAGTTCACTCAAACTTTCAGTCTAAAATTTGTATGTGCATGTGTCATAGTATCTATACTTTATAAATACGTTAGCAAATCTAATGTGGTATACATTGTGCAGTTGTGTGCCTTTTTCTTTATATTGGGTGACACTGTAGGAGGCAACAATTGTTCTAATCAGGAATTCACACCTAGGGTGGTTGACCAATATTTTATTAAGGAGGCCACACAATAGAGGGCATTACTAAAAGCCCTTCTATAATCCACATTGCTAATCAACAAGAAAGGTTTTGCTAATTAGCGTACTGAATTTCAGAAATGGGTTTTCATAGGGGAAACTAATGGGGTGTTAATGAGCATAATGGATATTAGAAACAGGCAATCACTGGTGAAATTTGTAGAATTTGAAATTTGTGAATCTGTTAAAAGGTTTTAGAGACACTTGTTTTGCATGGTCATGGGAAGAAATTATTTACAGAGGCCTGAGGCCTGTACATTTGAGGATGTTTCATGAGTCTTGATCCCTAAAGGTTCTATATCTAACCACCAGTTTAAATGCTTCTCACTGTATAGTGCCCTCTGTAAAGATATAGGAGGCTGTAGGATTTGCCTCATGTGAACATTTCATTGCTTTGGTTGGAGTGCTTAAATCTATTACAGGACTTCAAGGAATGTAGAGAACAAGTTAAATATGCTATTTTTCTAGATATTGTTTATTGAATGCAAATGTAGTAGAATTAGTTCTGAGATCCATTTTTCTAATGACATGGGATCAGAATTTTTGAGGAGCAGCTCACCCTCACCCCTCTCACTTTTCACATGGTTACATTTTTTAACCCAAAAGAACCTTATGGTTTTGTGGGTGTGCTGATTAATCCAACTGTCAACTTGACTGGACTAAGAGACTTCCAGACAGGTAGCTGAATTGTGAAGACACTAGCCTCATCCATGGGTGAACCCTACTGATAAGTTCATAGCTGAACGGTCTATTATGAGGTAGGGTTGGTTAAAGGAAGTGGGTCATGGTGGGTGTGACCTTGAGGAATATATCTGGTCCCTGGCCCCTTCCTCTTGGGCTCTTTTCAACCCATTCTGCTTCCTGGCCACCAAGAGATGAGCAGCTTTCCTGCACCATGCCCTTCCACCATGACGTCTCTGTCTTACAGCCAGTAACCATGGACTGAACTCTCTGGAACTGTGAACTAAAACAAATCTCTCCTCCCTTACATTGTGGGTGCTGGGTATTTTGTCCCAGCAATGAAAACACTGACCAACACAGCAAGACTCAGGCAAACAACTGCCAGGAGACACAGGAATAAGATAAAGTAAGACAAAGCATCTGTATACTGGGGACCATGGATCCTTGGGGTAGGAAAGGAAAGGGTCGATACTTGGGTTGGATTACTACAGTGAGGGTGGGGTTTAAACCTGAAAGCTGTTTTTTTAAAGTTGAAGTAAAAATAAAAAATGAACAAAAATAGAATTTGTAGAATTCTACAATGTGTATAATATTGGGTGATGTTGGGTGAGAAAATATCCAGGGAATTATGCATTAACCAACTGAGAATTGAAATTTCACTCCTATTCCTTCCTCCAGTAGACCAAAGGATTTAAGACCTAAATTACCTAGAAAATTGCTTCTGCTGGTTTTTTTCACTGTTCCATGATTAATCATCCTATTCTAAGTGACCAAATAGATTCGGATATCCACAAACCTTGAAATACCTACCCTATCCAGTTGTCCCTCTTCCAAAAATCAGCCAGCACTATTGAATTTCCCATTTTTTAATAGTAAGACATTATTTTGAATTTTTCAAATTACTAACATTTTATCTCAATTAGGAAATCTTCCTTTCCCCTTCTCTTTCCCTTTTCTGAATGAGACAGTTCTTCTTTTACTTCCTTCTCTATTGCTCTCTCCTCCCTTCTTCCATTTTTCTTCTTGTTCTATTCTCTAGTAACCCTAAATGCTTAAAGAAAATAACCGCAAGTTAAGAAATGGCCTGTTAAGGAGACTGATGTCCCAAGATACCCACATGGAGTGATTAGTACAGCCCAAGACAATGAAAGGGCATTTATAAAGCCACACACTTGCCTTAAGTTAAGACTGGAAAGAAATAATAATCAAAACACATTTTCCCAAAGCTTTTTCCTTAACTTTTAATAAGCAGTACAGAAACAGAGGTGGAAAGACTAGCACACAAAACTCAAAAAAACAGCTCTTACAGAATCTTGATGAGAATGTCACAAACACCAGTTTCCTTCCAAACAGCACTTTAAAAAAATACTATTCGATTTTAAACCCACCGATCCTTCTCTGGATGAACATATGTTACCACGTAGATTATTCCCTTTTGAAAATACCCACTGCCCTACAAAGCAGCAGGAAAAGGAAAATTGCTGGTGGGGGGTGGGCCATCAGATGCGAGACGCCTGACCCTTTTAACTGCTCTGAGTGACTGCCTAGTTCCTTTCCTGTATCTTTCTTCCCCTCCCGCTGCTATTACTGTTGTTTCTGCTTTGCAAGGACATGTCATTTTACTTACCGCTCTCTCCCCCTTCTTAATTGGCCTGCAGTAAAAATACAAATTGCACCACTGTACTTTATTATTAGCCATTTGATGAGCCAAAAAATGCCTCATAAGTACTGCCTAGAGGGTATTAATCAGGCCTGCTGACTCTCCTAAGCACCCACTTTTATACCCTCACTCCTAGATGGGGCCAGTGGGTGATAATCACAGCCCACTCCCCTGGGAACAGTTAGCTGCTGGCTGCCTCTCCATTAACAAAGGCACAACCAAAAGGTGTGGTGTCCAACCAACACGAGCCAAGTACACCCAAACCTCTCCTCTGCCCATTAGCTTTAATGCCTGTTGTATTTCATGAACATGAAAAGTCTGTCTCATTTTTCCCCCCTCTCTCTAGGTACCAGAGCATGGAGTGAATGTCTGAATCTTTAAACAGCAGCTAAGCTTCATAATCTTCTTTAAAGTCTCATGGCTTGGCAAGGACAGCTTCCTTTCTTGGAAGCAAAATCTGGGAAAATTGTGGTCCCAGAGAGGATGATGAAAGAGTGAGGTTCCAGGCAGATAAGCTTTAGCGAGACAGCGACAGGGGGTAGCACTGGCTCTGCTATTCCTGCGCTCACGTATCATGATACGTTTCAGTAGGGGATATGTATTGAAAACGGGGATAAAACAGATTTGTGGTGAGATTTCAGTTTGACAAAGCTCTACTCTTTGTATAAAACTCATTACCAACTTTCTAGTATCAGATATCTTGGAATTCACAAAATTGGTATCTGCTCTGAACATCAGAACGGAGAAAACAGGTAAAATACTTTCAACAAAATAAAAATAAGCAGGTAGAAGAAATAAGCTGATAATGTCATACTCTCTGCCTTAACTTATTCATTCAGTAACTTATAAACAGTGCTCCAAAACTACCTCATTTATTACTGAGCTTATTGGTATACGCCCAAAATTCAGTGTAGAATAGGATGGGACTTCCATTATGTATGTATTTTAACCAGTTAATGCATCATTTGTTGGTTTGTCAAAGGTTCTACTTTCTCTGCCATGTGCCACTTCATCAGATTTCTATTTTCTAAGTATTCAAGACTTTCAAGGTTTTGTGACCATAACTTTTAGGAGGCCATTTCAACTTCAAAGGGAGATTTCAACTGCAATGCATCCAATGTAGTAGCCATCAGGTTAGAGACACTCCCCACATGTTCCTTGCTTTCTGATGTCCCTGTGGCTTCTGCTTCCCTCTCACAAGCACACACACCCCTTGTCAGGGTCTCTCCCCATCCTGCATTCAGGGTTCTTCCTGATCAGCCAGGGTATGCAAGCACACTGGAGATTTCGGTGTCCATTCCTTTCAGAAAGGAACCTTCTCTCAGACAATGATCTCAAAGACCAGAGATCTGAGAACCGAACTCCTGGAAACTTTTAAACTCACAAAGAGAGTAAGAAGGAACAGAGAAGAAGAATAAAAGCAAAAACAGTTTTAAAACACTCTGGTGATAAACAAAATGTCAGCTCTTATTCTAGACTCCCTGGGTTTCAACCGCAGCATTGAGAAAAAAAAAAAAAAAAGGAAAAAAAAAGAAACAAGCTGATATCACATAAGACAAAGAAAAAGGAGTTAAGGAGGACATGTGTCTATGTGGAAGACTAGGAGAAAAATAAGGAGCAGACTTTAACTAAAACCAGTGGAGACCCCGCAGAAAAACAGAAGCAATGATCACGGCTGTGCTCTAGAGAGTTTGACTAGTAAACCACTTGCAGCTAGACGCAATGAGTTATTTCCCTTATCATTATCCTAACAGCTCTCAACATGCTAGATGGATCAGTAGTCACCAACATTTTTGGCACCAGGGACCAGTTTCATGGAAGACAACTCTTCCACAGAGGTGGGGAAAGGTTTGGGGGGCGAATCAAAGGGCCATGCAACTTAGATCTCTCACATGCACAGTTCACTGTCAGGTTCATGCTATGAGAATCCAGTGCCACAGGCAGTGATGCAAGCAGTGGGGAGCAGCTGTAAATACAGATGAAGGTTCGTGGCTTGTTCTCCTGCCGGTGTGTGACCCGGTCCCCAACAGGCCATAGACTGGTACCAGTCCAGAGCCCAGGGGCTGGGGGACACCTGAAATGGATGGGTAGATAGGAAGATAGACAACTAACGAGAATAAATGATAAGTATTAAAAGCTTTCAAGTTTACTTTTATGTATTTTTCCACCTGAAACAGCATTTTAAAAATTACATGCATGGTTAGGGTAAATCATGACATCAGTGACATGTGTTCTGGGCTCAGTGTGGGCCGCAGAGACAGTGAGTAGACAGCAAGTTAAGGGAATAAGATTTGAGCTCCACCTTTGCAATGACCCTGCGGTAACCTATCACCTCTTCAAGCCTCGGTCTCTACCATAGTAAAACCTGGGGGTGGATTTGTGTTATGTCCAACTCTAAAATGTTGTGCAAATCATTTTTATTGTCCTTCAACATTTAAGCCTTACCTTTACCCATGCGTGTAAAAATGTGTCCTTAAATAACAGGTCCCCCTGACCCTCCTTCCATGCTCTGGCTACACCAAATCCTCACACACGAGCCTGTCCTTCTAGAAATGCCCATTTGCCCCAAACGATCATTCCTGCACTGCAGCTGGTCTGGACGGGATGCTATCTGGGAAGAAAAGGGTTATTTAATTGACTTGATTGACTATTTTCACCCAGTACTGTGGGTTTGTGTGACGTTTACCTTCTAGTCACCCATGGGGATGCACTCTGTTGTCCTCACTCTTACCTGTAAGGACCATCAGCTGAGCTCCTGGGCTCTCTGGCCAGTGGAGTGACCTCACAGGAAATCAGGGAAGGAAGAAAGGAGTACAAGGCCAGGGCGTGATGTCCATAGCTGTTGCCCTGGGAGCTTTTCTGGAGGTAACCGATACCTTAATTGGAGGTCACTACCCATCTCCCCTGGGGCCTAGTACTCTACAAAACTCTCCCTTCTCATAGCCTTGGTAACCAGTTCTGCAACCTCTCTTTCTCAACATCCTGCCAGCCCAGGGACAGTCAGAGCTCAGTTGTTGCAACTCCAGCTTCCTGAACAATTGTTCCTAGTTTCTATGCATTCACTCTTTCATAAATAAACCTCCTAAGTTTGTCCTTGAATTATTTCAGTTGGGGTATTTTATTTGTTTCCCATTAAGACCTCAGTAAATATACAGAAACGTCACTAAGTTTTTTGGAAGGAAGAAGTGAAAATAGTTATTTATGAAAACTAATCTCCAGTTGGTAACGTGAGGCCTACAAGGTTTTGTTTTGTTCTTTTAAAGCAGTGGTTTTCTTTTCAGTTCCCTTGCCTGTTCACAGATCAACCCAGTGCCCTTCATTTTCCTACAGCTTCTAAAAGATTGTGCTCCTTAATCTATACCAATCCAAACCTTGGTGAGAATTTATTTACTAGGACTAAGTACACATCTAAGGTCAAACATGAATTGAGGACTAATTTACCAAACTGATATAAATCCCCCCAAAAATTCGTGATCTGGAAGAACAATATGTACTGGTTTCTCCATCTATTTTGAATTATCAACTTTAAACAGCATTCAAAGGACAGACTGTCCTATAGACCTCTTGTGAGAAATTTTTCTTATAATGTAAGTACCCCAAAGTATTCAGCACAGGACTCCATTACCTGTCTTCTTCAAACGTCCAAACCAGGAATGACTGGACTAAGCCAGGAAAGGATGCTAAACAGGTTAGATTTATCCACCCTCATAATACATTCTAACTCCAGCTGAAGTAGCTTTCGAGGAAGTTACACCATCTACTTGACATGTCTTTTTATATTGTGTGTTACAGGGGGTTTTTTTCTTGACCTGATTTTGTAATCACTTTGGTTAGCAAGCACCATATTTGGAAGTCTGGGGGTTTCTTCCACAGCAGCTCCCGAAAATAGAGATGTTCCTCTTACTCAGATACAGCAAATGTCTAATTCCTACCTCTAAATAGTCTAGGTTAATTGCCTCACTTAATATCCTACAGCAGCAAATTCTACAGTCTAATTTGATGTCACACTAGAAAAAAAATCTCTTTGTGTGAAATTGGGCCTCTAAGTTAGACTAGAGGGGAAAGGAGGTAGGTGTTAGCATTTACCTCGTTCCCAGAAAAATGTCATCTTGGTTAACGGACTCTGGAGGAAAAGGAAGTGTGTCTCACTCCCCTCTTGATGAGGCCAATCCAACATGTATGTATCATCAAGCAAAAACTGGCTCTGTGGAGCACAGACAGAGAAGCCTGTGTCTCTGTATATAAATCACATCTTTTTCCTGTGACAAGTCATGTCCAGACAAAGCTTATTACAAATTCAGTTTAAAATCTCAAGAAGAAATAGAAAAAAATATATAACAACAGCTTTATGGAGCTATACTCAGGAAATGACTTGAACTCATCCCAATTTTAAAGTTCCATTCTATACAGCAAGCAGCTAAAAACCCCATTTTCTGGGGGAAGTGCCCTTACAGGGAAGGTGTGGCAAAGCCATCTGCTGCTTTATAGTGCTGGTTTTCGGCCTTGTTTTTCTGGTCCAGCTATGAAATTGCACTAATCACAGAAACAGATTGTTCGGCCAGGAAGTAGTGTATGCCAGATACAAGTGAATTTAAGCCCACATGTATTGAAGCTGCAAGCTTAGTTTGCAATTTATGTGCAAGTGGTTTTGTATTTATTGATCTGGACCAAGTACAGGTCCTATAGGGGAAATATGACAGATTTCATCTGTCTGACAGCCAAGTCTAATTGTATTTTCAGTCTGAAATGACCAAAGACAAAAGTGCACATGTTGAGGGTCTTCGCTCGGGTGCCATATGGAGTATTAGACACAGGACTGTGGTCACTGTAAGTGTTCGTTTTTATAACTAGAAGCACACTGCATCCTGAGCAGCTGAAGCAAGAGAGGTTAGTTTTTCATGTAAATCTGAATTAACAGACCATCTGATTCTGCCTGAATGTGGGTGGGCCATTTTAAAGAGTGCCTTTTATAGACATGATTGGGGGAATTTAAAAGATGTGACATCTATTATTGATTCATCTGGACCATAAAACTTCCAAGCCAAAAGTCAAATACTTCCCACAATGGCTGTCACTAAAATTACATCCAAAGCTTCTGGGAAGGCCTAGCATCCTAAAAATCAAAAAGCATCTTCCATAACCTTCTTCTCTGGGTGTGAAGACTAATTGTGCCCGTGAGAATAGCGATCTATGGTTCCTCTGCGCATCTGTCTGTCTGTCTATGTCCCTGTGTGTCACACACACATGCTTCATTAGAAGTCATTATATAAAACTGGGCATGGTGACACATGCCTGTAATCCCAGGACTTTGAAGGCTGAGGCAGAAGGATTGTTGCAAGTTCGAGACCAGCCTGGGCTACAAAGTGAGCTCAAGGCCAGCCTGAATTGCATAGCAAGACCCTGTCTCAAAAAAAAAAGAAAAGAAAAGAAAAAAAGAAGTCATTATATAGCTAGAAGCAGTCAACAATGAAACATGTCTCAAAAGAATATCACCTAATATCCAGTGGTCCAGAGGCTGTGATTTAACAAAGAGCCATGCAAGACCCTGACCTCTGATTGGGTCACACTTTGACGACGTTTTTCAGCACTGTGGAGCCCTTCTCCTTCCCGGTTCGGGTGGGTTCTGCTCTGTACCATTTCTCTTTGCTTTGCTTCTGAGAGCAGCTGCCCTTCCCCTTACTGTGCACATTATGTAAAGACCATCTGCTGGCTGATTGAGATTGGACACGTTACTTAACAACCCCGACTTAGTATTTGTTCTCTTTTTTAAATGGTACTAATGCCATCACAACAAAGAGACAACATGGAGGGCTATTATAAGGATTGAAATCATTAACATGAAACGAGAAATAAAATGTACCCTCACGCCCAGTCAGAGTAGGTGCTCAGTGAATGACAGTGTGCCTCCCCTTTCCCCTGCTATCTTTAGACTCTTTTATGTTCATTCCTTCAGCTCCCACTTGAGCGTCATCTTCCAGAGCCACATCTGCAACATCAGCTCCTCATCTATTATTCATTCTATTAACTCGAGTATTATCTGTCAATCTATTATCATACCCTGTTTTGCCAAATCCCAGGACTTCACTCTTCTATCAATGCCCCAAGGTGAATGTAACTTAGTTCATTGTTAATTTCGTCCCCACCTGACCGTGCTGTGGGCAGTTCTGCAGGCTGGACCCACTCTAGCTCCCCTCTCCAGCCTCCTGCCCCATTGAATCACTGACCTCTTGCTGTTTCTATATCGATTCCTTCAGATCACTGAACTGCTTCCTTCCTCCCCAAGCCAGTCTGTCACCCAAGAGCCTGCTGTGTCTCACAACCTTCCAGACCCATCCCTTTCCTCCACTCCCGGTGCTGCTCTTCCCTAGTCTGATCCGTGGTTTGCCAGCTTTCCTTTCTCTCCTGTTGGCCCGTAAGTGGGAGCAGCCTGGGCCTCCAAGACTGGGCCTTGCCTACACTGTGAATTTCCTATTGCTGTAGAATACACTGCTACAGATTTAGATGCTTCAGGTCACACAAATCCATTATAGTTCTGGAATCAGAAGTAGGCAGTGGGTTTCATGGGGCTAAAAGCACAGCACTGGCAGGGCTGCACCTTCTGGAGGTTCTGCAGGAGGATCTGTTTCCTTGCCTGTAGCTTCAGCTCCTAGAGGCCACCTGTGTTCTTCAGTTTCCTTTCTTCATCCTCAAAGCTGGCAATGTAGCATTTTCAAATTCTCCCTCTTTCTCTTTCTCTCCCCCTCCCACTGCTTCATTCTTTCACTTATAAAAACCTTTAGTTTCCCCTCCGTAACCTACCTTTACCCAGAACCCACTCCTCAACCTCCAAAGAGAAGGAGGGAGATTATAGTTTGAATTACAAAAACTCTTGAATAATGAGATTGAAAGATTTTCCAATTGAAAACATGAGGACATGGGACACTCTTCACACCCCAAAATCATACCTTGTGCTGTGCTTCTATCCAACTGTTCTTGAATTGTATCCATCATAATGAACCAGTAATAGTAAAGAGTTTTGCTGAGTTCTGTTATTCATCCTAATAAATTATCAAAGTTAGGAAACAGTTCTGTGGGAATCGCTGAATTCATAACTGGTCAGTCAGAAATATAATTGGCTCCTGAGACTACTGACTGGCCTCTGAAGTGGGGGCAGTCTTGTGGGACTAAACCCTAAATGTATGGTCAGAACTAAGTCTAGAAATTAGAGTCGGAATGGAATGGAACGGAATGGAATGGAATTATTGGATACCCACTGGTGTCAGAGAACTGGAGGATTGCTTGATTTTGAAGAGCACACCAAGTATTTGCTGTCAGCAAGTGTATTGGTTGGCTTTCCATGCCTGAGATGACCTAAAGGAGGAGAGGTTTATTAGAGTTCACAAACTAAGAGGTTTTAGTCTGGATGGCGGACTCCAAGTTAGCAACAACATGGCAGAAGGGCATGGTGAAGCAAAATCGCTGGATTCATGGCAACTGGAAAGGAGAGCACAGGGGAAGATTGTGGAGAGAAAGGGCCAGAAAATAGATCGGTCCCCAAGGTCACACTCCATGATGCATTGTCTCCAACTAGGGGACTCCTCCTAATAGTCCATTCATCTATGAACTTATCATTGACAATCTAATAATCTCTCCAGGAGTTGCTTAATCCATTAAGTTGACAGTGAAGATTAGCCAGCACATAAAGAACCAGAGAGGTGGCTATAAAATTAGAGATGGAAGGCAATAACATCATGGGCTGAAAGATTTTGGTCCCTATAAGTACCAAGAACTATTGCTCTCAAGGAGCCCTGCAACTGAGATTGGCAAGTAAGTTTCTAGAATGCCAGCTCAGGAATAGCTGTTTTCCTGTAGCTGTGGGTATGAGCAGGAAATAGCTTGGAAATTTTTCTCTTATCATAAAGGAAACTTTCTGGCAAAGAAGTAACAATAGCGTATGTATAAAATATCTGCATCCATCAAGTAAGAAACCACATTCATCAATATTATTAATTAGCATTAATATGTAAAACTCATTTTTAATATTATCGAATTTTTACCAGGTAGCTGAAGTTAGTCTGTGAAGACCATCAGGGTGGAGTTAAATATGACTTTACCAAGCAATTTTAAATTAAGGCACAAAAACTCAAGGATGACTCATGAACATGCTGGCTTTTCTTTCTTGCACTATCAGCTGGTTTTAACCATAACACACCAATTTTCAAAGAAATGAATAATATGTAGGACATGTCCTTGAATCCAAGATTACCACCAAGTCAACTGAAGCAAATTCTAAATTCTCCCTCTAATGCTTCTTTTTACAGCTTTAAAAGATGCGTTCTGGAGGCCTGTACTGTCAGACATTCAATTTACGTGGGTGTGAGGAGCTGCTAAGCAGTTTATCTTATATTGCTTTTAACAACCAAAATTTAATTCCAATAAACTTTCCAGTGTTAGTATTGTATTATTTTATACTACCTGTTTACCTGGTGGAGATGGGCCAGATTTCCAGTCAACTTTATTAAGTGAGGTTGTAAAGAAACCACTACACATGAAACCCTACAAATTGAGTCTTTGAGAGCAAAAAACTTGATAAATACAGGACCTAAAAGCAGCCCACCATGGCAAGCGTGTGTCCCCAAATGGCTCAAAACATCAGCGTGAACTCACAAGAAGGGCCCTCTGCAGAGTCACAAACCTAAGCGATACTAAAGGAGGCCTTGGGCGTTGTGTGAATTCAAAATTAATTTGTCTTATTACCTCTTTTTCTGCAGTACCACAAACCACGATTTTTTGTTGTTGTCATTGTTTTGTTTTATTTCTTCAGCGGGTTGGTGGTGGTTGTTGCTGTGAACATCCAATGAATGATTCATTCCTGCTCAAGTGGAACCCCTGGGAAATGTTGCCAATAACTGGGTTTATTTCTTATCTTTCACTCTCAGCAGACAACATATTTGTCTATATTTTTACAAAGAGTCATAAATTTTTCAGTTAGTGTACAAATAATAACACTGTGATTTCCATTTGGTCTGTCTTCAGGCCTTTGGGATAGGAGCAGAAAACCAGCAGAGTTTCCATCAGCCGCAGTGGTAAGACCCCGGGGTCCCTTCAGCCTGCAGGGAGAAGCCAGAGGAGGGAGAGGGCGGGCGGCGTGCACAGCTGCGAACCCTCAGATGCTCCTCAGAGCAGCAGGGAGCAGCTCTCTGGATGGCTGCAATTGACTTTCCCCAGCGAAGGCCAGGGCAGGGCCCGGGATGTTCAACTGTGCTCACCACAGCGCCCGGCAGGGCAGTGTGGCGGGGGACAACCAAAGAGATACGATACTCCTCTACGTCTGAATGTCACCTGCTTTCTCCCTGCCATCGTGGGAAAGGCCACTCACATGTACAAAATGAGAAAACACCTCTCAGGATTGTTCCGAGGCTTCTTTGAAATGCTATGAGAAACACCTAGCGCTGCACTGCACAGAGTAAGTCCTCAGCCGCTGTCATCTCCCGGTCTCGATGTCCCCAGGAAAGGGCCGTCATAGAAGGGAGGTCCTCTGTGCTCCCCGCAAGCACAAAATGACGAGCACACTTAATAGGACCTCAGCTTGATTCTATTTTGACCTAAATTCAATCCTAATTATGGCCATTCCAGCAGTCCCCCAAAAGGATGTGCCTGAACTACAAAATATCTGCTTCTAAGTTATCTGGATCCAGTGTAAATCTATCCAAATGGCCAGAAAATATTCTGGGTCTCCCCTCCAAAAATAAAACTGGAATTTATTTTTTATGACCATGCAAGAGGGCGAGCCAGGAATTAGTGAGATTCCGGCAAGAGCTCTGCACAGCTTGCCATCACCACTGGGCGGCATTGAACAAGTGCTGTGGGAAACACCTTCTCCAGCCCCAGGGGTCTTTGTAGAAAGTCAGCTGCCCCACAAAGGCTCCTGCCCAGCCCTCCACTGTCTTCTCGTGGCTTTTTATCTGACCCACTAAGAGACACACACTTGTTCATGCCACGTGAGGACCATGTCACCCACTTTTTCCACCACACTAAGGCTTGGAGAAACCGCCTTTCACCAGTCACCCTCAAACCTGTTCCAGATGCCTCCCTGCTCACCTATCAAACCACTCCCCAGCATTACATCCATTTCAATATCTTCCTCTTCTCAAATGAAGAAAAACATTCACTCCAAGGCACGCTTTTGAAGCAATAAATAGCTCTCTTCTTCGTGGAAAAACAGGCAATTTTCAAGTCACCTTTGGAAGCATCTAAATAGCCCACACATGTTTATGTCTGAGTGACTCCTTCGACTGAAGAAATTTTAAGCCTGTGTTTGCAAAGATTTCCATTAACTTCTTCGAGCAACCTCTCATCTCATTTTAAAACAAATGGTTCGCTCAACAGCAGAGAATCTGGTTTGTTGGTTGTGGCTTTTCTTCCTCCTCCAGTCAGCCTGGCAGAGATTTGAGGTGTATGTGAAACTCTCACGGACGTTAAAACGCTGGCTGTTCACCCGAGGTTCAAGTCGCAAGAGGCAGGAGCCACCGTGGTGTCCAGGGTCAGCCTTCTCCCCTCATTCTAAATGAACCTCCCTTTCACCTCTCACAGCTTTTTCCTTCGTGCAAGAATAATACCCCAGGGAAAAGGGAAAAAGGCTCTCATCTTCCCACCACCCCCACACTGCGGCAGGAACGTACTGTTTCTAAAGGATTTGTTCTCAGGAGAAAATGCCATCAGCTATATTTATCTCCAACTAATCCATTTCTCCCTCTACTCCTAGATTAAGGAATTAATGACTGCTACAGCTGCTGTCCTTAGCACATTAATTACTGTAAATTGGCTGCAGTCTCAAAAAAAAAAATCCACTCACCGACAATGGTGAGAGGGCAAGGTTCTATGCAAAGCATTAAGTACCTAACCTAAATAATAAATCAGTGTGGCACCAAGCCCAAGAAGATCTATACAGCACAGGCACTCTGGGTTTCTGCCCCAGGCTACAGCTTGGTGGGAGACGCTGGGACAGGTGCGAGAGGGGAAATACATTGTACATACACCAACTTATCTCCGGGCCCACAACAGATCAAATATTAAGGGAAACTACTCTCTTATTCACAAAAGCCTGCACCATTGCAAGCTCTTGTAAGTTATTTTTCAGTGCATTGGCTGTTTTTGCTTTTTGCTAGTGCCCTTGTAGACAGATCACAAGGATCAGAGGTGTTCCGAATACGTCGTCTGTCCTGGTATTTCTTGCATCCTACACTCTGGGTACCCCACTCCCCACCCCAAAGACCATGCGCTTCCTCCTCAGAATCTTTCACATGACTTTTTCTCTTCTTCTTTCACAAGCTATGTCTTCTTATTTTCTGCCCATTTTTTATTTGTTATAGTTTGGATCTAAAATATCCCCCAAAGGCCCATTGTTAAAAGCTTGACCCCCACTCTTGCAATGTGTAGAAACTAAGTATGGGGACTAATGGATGTTTCAGATGATAAGGGACACATCCTGGAGGAGAACTGTGAAGTGCTGATCTCTTCCTCTCTCTCTCTGTCTCCTTCATGTCCCAGTCATAACATGAGCAATCTGCCCTGTCATACACTCCTGCCAGGATGTGCTACTCGACCACTGGACAAAATCAATGGGTCCTTCAAACCATGGCATGAAACCTGTAAAGCTGTGACCCAAAATAAACCTTTCCTCTTTATAAGGTGATTTATCTATTGTATTTTGCTACAGTAATGGAAAGCTGACAAACGTACTTTCCAACAAAGTTTCAGTACTTCTTAGTGCCAACTTGGTGTTACTTTCAGCTAGAAACTGAGTTCTCCCAGTGTGCTTCCAGGAAAATCGCATCTTTATCCTGCAGTTTCATAGTCCCAAAGCTATGAGCACCCTGAGAGCTGGGCTTGTGGAAATAATAACTCATTCATTGGTGCTTCTTTCGACATATCTCACCATCTCCTTGCCAGACCCCAGAGCTTTTTTTCCTTCATAGCCAAATTCCCCTATGTTCTTTGCTTCTTCCTTCTCTTCATAGCTCAACACCACATACTCTAACTTCTTGATCCCATCACTCCAATAAAATTGCTCTCTCTAATGTCATTTTGTTAAATCCACAGGGCACAACTTAGACCAAATTAGAAACCTAAGTTTCATTCTTTACTTGGTCGTCACCCTTATCCCTGACTCTGAAGAAAAACCGAGTTCTGGCAGTGTTAACTCTAGCCTGTTCACTTTTCTCACTCCAGTGCCACTCCCTAGTTTATGCCTCCATCACCTCTGAGTAGCTATGGCATCCCCAAACTCACCCCCAAATCTAATATCTCCCAAACACAACCAGGAGGATCCTTCTTTAAAGCAAATCTTATTTTTAAATCCCTTTACTTAACTTCCTTCTATAGGTTTCCTTTCTTATTGGCATACTTTTCTAACTTCTTAATAAGATTTATTAGACTCCCATATTCCTCATTCTTCTCTCTCTCTCTCTCTCTCCAGTCTCATTAATTCTAACTCTCATTATCTCCACCATTATTCTGAATGTCTCAAGATTTGTTGAAAGCACTTGCTTCTTCCTAACCACAGGCCTTTGTCTATGCTATATCCTAATTCTTTTCCTGCCCCCTTTGCCTAACTAACTCTCCTTCACTCTTAATATTCATCTTACATACTATGTTCTCCTCCAGGAATATTTTCCTCCCTGTCTCAATCCTGACCAGGTGTCTTCCTGTAGCACCTGATACCTCCCCTATCACAATATCCATCACAACTGCCTGCTTTCTACTTGGTATCCCACTGCCTCTGCGATGAGCATGAATGACCTCAAGCCAGACCAAGATGGGCGGGATTTATCGTAAAGAGACAGAAGGTCTCACAGGTACTTGAGATTGTTAGTGTCACAAAAGAAGGAACCATCAAGTTGAATTCCTTCTTCCTATCTTCCCCTGAGAGATCCTAAAGTCATACCACTGCTTCTCTCTGACATCACTCCATCTTCCTCTCTCTCCACCAGCCAGCATCTCTGCATTCAGCTCCATTCATAAGGCCACCCCACCCTGAGCTACATTGCCTAATTCCCAGTACCACCCTTCAACCTTTCTCTTGGGTTCTAATAGGTGTAAGGCCTCAGCTTCCTGATACCAAGTTCCTGAATAAAGAGATAGGCTGAAGGACATTAACTGTCCCCCAAAGGTCCATGAGCTAAAAGCTTGGTTTCCCAGGCTAATACTGGTGGAAGGTGATGAGCTCTTTAGGGATGGGGCCTAGTGAGAGGCCTTTAGGTTATTGGGGTGGGGAGACTCCAACAGTACTGAGAAATCCCAGGCTCTTCTTTCTCTTTGCTTCCCAGCTCATAATGTAAGACATTTTGCTCCACCACACGCTCTTGCTTTGCTACAGCACCAGAGTAGTAGACCACCAGTCATGAATTGAAACTTCCCAAAGTGAAACCAAAATAAATCTTTTCTCTTTTTAAGTTATTTTCTCAGATATTTTGCTATAGTGATGGAAACCTAACACAGCCTCTCTTGTCTTCTGGTACAGTAACATATGCATCTTGCTTCTGACAATTCATCTGTAGATAAATGTCTTTGATTCAGGTCTAGTGACCTTTACCCAGGAAAGATGGGGTATACAACATGGATGTACTCACTTAACAGGAACCTGGGGTATGGTCATAAATAATAGGAACCTATGAGATACCTGTTATACTGCATCTTCTAGCATTATCCAAGATTTTCACTGTTACATACTCATTGCCTAGCAAAGGATGATGCACAGATGCATGGTTGAATGAACACTGATCACAACTCCCCATCTAGAAGACCCATTTGGAGATCCTCTTGCAGTCAGCCCAGGCAGGATAAGCAAATTCTCCATCCCCATTCAGTAAAAAGCTGCTGTTTCTTAAAGGAAGTTGCCCAGATAATAAGTGCTTTCTGACTCTTCACTTAGAGTCTAACCTACCACTTAACTGATAACGGCTCCTAGTAGCTTTAACCAAAACAGCAATAATCTTTTGTAGCTTCAGTCTGCTTGTTTGACCTCTCCTTAAAGTAAAGAGTTGGGCTTTAAAAGTCTAGAAGAAAATCAGATAAAAAGCATCAACAGGATTAATGCAACATTTTAGCATTGTTGTAATAATAACTGCCTCAAGATCCTGCCCAATTTGATGTTCACCTCTGAACTCAGCAGATTTACAAGCAGGGGATTCACAGGGCACCAAGCACAGCTTCTGATTTAGGGCAGACATGAAAGGCTTTATCTTAAATCAGATCTTTGTCACACAATCCAGGTTTCACTCCTGATTACATTCTGAGATCTCTCTCTTCCCCACCCCGCTTTCTCATTATTTGCCTTTCAATACTCAAGACCAAGCATGTACTTTATTTCTAAAATTCCTTTGCCACCTGCAATCTTCTGGTGGATATAAAAAGGAAGGAAGGGGTAAGGATAGGACTGCTCAGCATTCAGAAGTCTCTACTGGTAAATATATTCATTGGGGGGAAAAAACAAGTTAAGGGTCTGCAGTCATGCAAGGGACCAAAAGCAGACTTTAGCAGTCCAAAACCAGAGACATTCTAATGCCAGGTGTTGGACAGCTTCCTTCCCCCTGCCATGGTTCCTTTGCCTTTAAGGGAGCATTCCTCAGACCTGCCTGGCCTAGGTATCACCCAAAGTGCCGGCAGAACATATGTATTCCTAGAGCCAACCCCCCAGACTACATCAGGATCTCCAAGAGTTAGACCTGAGAATAAATTTTTAATGAGAACTCAGGCGATCCTTATCAACCGACAAGTTTGGAAACTCTCTTGAGTGTTATCTCCGTTGGCTCTTCCCAGTGCATTTCCATTAATGTAGAAGCACTGAAGTATCACCTAAGGAACTTTTCACCCACACTACTGCTCCTACTCAGACCAGTTCAGTCCGAAACTGTCGGATGGGAAGCCTGAGAATGTTTAAGTCCCTTCCACACCACCAGTTGTACTCATACCTGTAGTCACGAATAGGAACCTCCAGTGTGAGACACCAGCACTACAGGGTACCATGTGAACAACCAGCAGGTCTGCCAGTGGAACAAGTGTAGAGCTGCTGGTCCATGAACCTTCTGGATTCCCAGGGCAAATTGTCATAATGAAGAATGGAATTTCTACAACAAAAATTCAATTTAACTTTATGTAAATTTCTTTATATTTGTGCAACAAACTTAATTGCCTACAAAGAGAACTAGTTGCATTAATGTGCTAGTTTAGAGGTTGGATGATTGGTTTTTATAAAACCTGAATAAACATCCTACATAGTAAGAATATAGTTACATAAAGCCTATTCTCAGAGTACAGAACTAACCTAGATGTTTCAGTGCAGTTTATGGCAATTCTTGTATTATAATTTGCCTCCATTTAGCTCCTCCTTTCTGTTTCTATTTACTATTTACTTTTTATTTCATTCTTATCACTTCAGTTACCCTAGCACTGACTCTCACAGGTTCTTCGTTAAGGAACGTAGCCGGAGATCAACCTTCCTTACCCTTCTTCTTCACCCCAGGCTAACTTAGAGCAACCTAGAAGAACCAGCCCTGCCCGAATGCAATGATCAACTTCTAAGTCTCATCCACACCGTATCTGTAGTTTTTAATATCATTTCCAGATTCTCAACTGCAAGCAAGAAAAGAATGGGAAACAGAAAGCTAGAGACCCTGTGACCCTGGGTTTGTGGCTGGGTCTCCGCTGTGGGAAAATGAATTCAGGAAGGAAGGAGGCTCAACCACAGTCTGCACAGGCGCCCTCCTGTCCCTGGGCTGGCCCATTTCTGGAAGAGAAATGAAACAGTTAAACGTTTGAGGAAGACAAAGTGGAAAATAATGGATTCTCAGAAGGACAGGGGAGGGAGAAAGAAGAAATTCTAAATTATTCGATGTTAAATTTCGCTCTGACTTATATAACACAAGTATCATTCAGACTGGCACTAACTCTATGACTGGATTTCTCCACAGCAGAGTCATTGGTTGATATTTTGAACTGAATAATTGTTTTTTGTGGAGATTCCTCTTCAGTGCAGCATGTTTACAGTATCCCTAACTGCTGTCTGCAGTATACCAAGGCACACACGTGCACGTGCACACACGTACGTGCACGAGCACACACACACACCCAGCTGTGACAATCAGAAGTTTCCCTTCAAGTTGCTAAATGTTCCTCAGGGGCAAATTGCTCCTGACTTAAAACCACTGCTCTGGAGCCAAGTCTTCGATGTTCAACACTATGGATCCCAGATTCAGAAGGGAAAATAAAAGGTTAAACGACGAGGTTATTTTCTGGATTACTTAACTTTAATAATATAACAAAATAAGAATAAGTATTTTTCCAAGAAATCACTCAAGATTTTTACTTTCTATAAAAATGCTAATTAACCTTTACCAATATAAACATTTTAAATGTTAATTAACATTTACACTCTTTTTAAAAATCTTTAGTTGCCCTAGGGGAGCAAAGAGTGCAAGGAGAGGGCCTTGTTTAGGTAGGAAGACAAATTTCCAAAGTGAACCTAAAAGTTTTTAATTACCAGGAAGGATGAAGGATTATGATTTTGCTATGTAAAAGTTTAAAATGTAGCAGGTTAATTTTTAAAACAAATTATAAGGGCAACAAAGGAAAACTTAAAATACGTGTTACAAAAATTAGTGTTCAAGTGAAGAGTCATCTAAATCAATTCTGTAAAAATGTAAAATATTGAGACTACAATAAATAAGTGACCAAAATACACACAAATAATTCACTAAAGAGAACACTCAAGAAGAAAACAAGAATGAGCCCTGGAAATTTTTCAGCCTCCCTAAAAACTTCTTAAAAACTAAATTAATTCAATTATTGACTATAAAATTAGTGTCTTTTTAATGAAGAGATTCTGTACTGATAAGCATGGGATGAAAAAGACACTCCAAAACTGAAAAAGTTTTTACAATTAATTTTGTACAATTATGAGCCTTAAAAAATTCACTTTGCATAATTTATCCTAAAAACTAATCCTAATTACTGGAAGAGCTCAAAGATGCTCGTTATAGCATTATCTAAGATAAAGAAAAAATTGAATATCGCCTAAATTCCACATTATGCTGCAGAAGTTACATGATAGTAATTAAATGTAATATTATGAAGCCATTAAAAAAGATGCTCTAAAAAGTAACTACAAAAATCACTAAAATTATTACAATTACATACACACACATATTTACATATATACTTATATAAGCAGATATATATATAGCATATGTATTTTAAACAAGCTAAATAAATATCAACAGATAGGCTGATCCTAGTTACCTTGGGGTGGCTGAAATATATGCCAAATATTTCACTCTATTTTATACTTCCAAATTATTTATAATAAGCATGTATTACTCGCACAATGGAAAAAAATGATTAGCTTTTTGAAAAGCACCTCTTTCTATAGTGAGACATTAAGATAAACTGGCTTCTCAGACATGTTTTCTTCAAACTGAGCTATTTTGAAACCACTCTCATCATACAAAAGTTGATTGAAGCCAAAGAAACCTAATCTGGTATAATTTCAGGGTCATGAGCCTCAATCACATAAACAACCAGGGGAAGATGGATTCTAGAATATCCTTAAAGAAGCCTTGGGACAGGATTTTCTTTCTTTCCTAATTTTTTTTTTTCATAGAACACATCAAACAGGTTCTTTGCCATATGTCAACAGAAAATTCCAAACAGGGAAAAGTAGCATCAAGTCAACTGATGTACTGAGGTGACTCATTAAAACACAAAAAGGAAAAATAAATAATGAACATCCCATATATCCTCTTTATTGAAAGCCTAATCAATACTACTTATTATCACTCTGCTCCACCCATCATATCAGTTCAAAAGACATTAGAAAACAACAAAAGACATCAATTTGGAAGTAGATAATTAGGAAGTAGAAAACAGACTGAATAGACAGAGAATCATTTATTTCCTAACAATGCGAATCAAAAGTTCACAGAATTAAGAACTAGAAGTTACTTCAAGTACAACTAGTTCTACTTCATTTCGTATAAGCTTTTGCATCAAAATAATGAAGAATGTCACAGGAAGTCATTGCAGACAGCGGTCAAGGCAGGCCATAGTAGTGGTGAGAACCTCACAATTAGTCTTAGATTATATTAAAGCATTAAATTAAATTAGGCAACCAAAACAGCAGGGCAGTGCCTTTAGCTACCAGGATTCCTCTCCACATCCAGAGAGATGGTCACCCTGGGCGCTCAACCAGACTGTTACGGGGGACCGCTTCTTTGAGGATCATCACTGACACTTTCATCCACCCCGTATTATATCCTAAGTCACATGGATTTTACCTTGAAAATACCTTGCATCTATCTCACCCTTTCTATTTCCATCAAGCTGGATGAAAACTAGCAAGAAAATAAAGGCATGAATCCAGTCAGGAACTGATCTGGGCTAAAACAGTAACAGTGAGAAGAAAGGATAGACTGATGACGTATACTTTAAAAAAAAAAAAGGAAAGGTGGGAGTTGATGACTGATTAGATAGAAACATGACCACTACGTTTTCTGAACAACAAAAAATGGCGATACATGGCCAAACACACAAGAAGGTATTTTTGTGTTCAATGGGGCAGAATATTTGCTCCGAGCACCAACTCAGAAAAATCCATAGAGGGATTTTTTTTTAAGTGAGTACAGCTGAGAGTTACAGAGTGGGAGTCAGGATGAAAGAGTGAGGAGAGTCAGGCAATAGGTAGAAAAGGAAGCCCTCTTTAAGCTTTAAGTACTAGGTTATTTTCTTTTTCTATTCAAGCATGTTCTCTTCTGCTGGAAAATGCTTTGTTAAACTGATCTGAGGTCGTTTCCATCCTCATGAGGAATCTGATGCAGTATTTCATCCTAAACATTATAAAGCTTGGCATTAAAAGCTTCCCAAAGTCTATTTTCCCCCGGAGTCAGGTACCGTTTGTCATTTGCTCACACATTCCTTCTGGCAGACTGCTTTACGATGATTCCCATGGGCAGCTCTGGGGCTGAGAGCATCCTTCACACATGACTTCCCACCGAGTCCAGAGGCCAGGGGCGCGAGTGGAGAGCCAGCTCAACCCATTATTGATGATGGCCCCCATTTTGGGCACATACGTGTTGTCTTCTCTCCCCATCCTTCACCAGAGTTTGTAACGCACCATCAAAACTCAGGAAAACATCACTGGAAACCTGGGAATAAGGCTTATATTAAAGTGCTTATCCCTATGAATCCAAGTCTTGTTCTTTGGGGTGTTTGCCTAAAGCTTTCTGGTCCAGAGAGACAGGAAGTATTCAAACCCTTCAGAGTGAAGCCAGAAGGATTGTAGAATAGGCACATGACCAGGATTTAACCATAAATATGGCAGTTATATTTTCCGAAACAAAAAAGTGTGATTTATGATCTGATTTCAATACCTTGAAATTAGGGTTGAAAAAAAAAACAAGTCACTGTAGTTAAAAGAGCCATGTAAAGAACAGTCCATGTCTTTAACTTTTGCAAATGGATTTTAAGTTCTAAGTTGTTAAATTTGGAAGGACTAAAAACAAAGAGATGAATATTAGAATGTACATGTTTTCTTACTAATTAAGCTAGTGGACCACCTGTCTGCCTTGTAAATTTGGTGCGTGGTCTGGAAGAGGAGTTTTTTGGTTCATAAAAGTTCTGTAACGTTCTTTTAACCTACAGTACTGAATGCGTGCCCCTTGGGGAGTTGTGAGAAGTGTATGGAGCACACGTTTTTTGTTTTGTTTTGCTTTGTTTTGTTTATTTTTCTCGGCTGATCATAAGGGAGAATGGGACTGGATGAGTATACAGCAGTGATGGGAAACCTGTCAAAGCTTTCAGCGATAACGAACAGGCTGCTGTGCCATAGGTTCGCCACCACTGGTCTAGAGAGACCCAAAGGACCAAATACCCTAAAATAACAGCTCAAGAGTCTCACAGTCTCGCTGGCAGTCTTCTTGTCCTTAAGTGCTTGCTGCGCAGCCACAGTGGTTAACAAGGGTTGTGGAGATAGGAGAAAGCAGATCTCCCAAGAGGCCTTTTCAGCCGGTCTCGCTGAATCTGACAAGACGTTTCTGGTATCTATTAATGCTATTGATTAAACCAAATGCTTTTATGTATCCAGAGTATACTTTATGTTTGAAATTTTTCTTTTAAATAAAGATTTTCTATACCTTACAGTTCCCCCATAGGTAATGGAGATTTTTCTCTGCTCAAAGGGCAACCATGATGTAAAATGAATTCTCTCCATGGACCATCAAGCGGGGCCTGTAGAGCAGGCTTTCAGAGTGGTTAAAGCTTTTCTGGTGGCACCTGGCCCTCTCTGAATGGCCCTGCTGCAGGTCCCGCACATCCACATCCCCCACAGACCTCCAGAACCCCACGATCATTGTTTGGGTGTGTCTTTCTTCATCCAACTACTATTCCAAAACATCTGAGACTGGGTAACTTACAAGAACAGCAACTTACTTCTCATAGCTGTTAAGATTGGGAAGTCCAGCTCAAGACAACAGAACATTCAGCGCAGGCTACTTTGTATGTCAGAATGATGCCTTCTTGCTTTGCCTTCATGGGACAGAGGAGACAGAGGGTGTCTTAGTTGCTTTTCCCTAGTTGTTGAGCCAGAATACCCAACACCCAAAGGTAAAAGGCCAAAGTTTTATTTATCTCACAGTTTGCAAAGGTTTCAGTCTATAATCAGCTGTCCCCAAGGCAGGGGTGGCACGTGGCAAAGGGGGCGGTAGTTCATGGTGGCAGAAGACAGCAAAAGCAACAAGAAAGAATGAAACAAGGCTCTTTCTGTCCCTTATATTGTATGCAGTCTACCGGAATCAGGGCAGTGCCAATCCAATCAGTGGACTGATTCAGCAATCTCCTACCTTTAATCCCAGCATTGCACTATGAATCAGTCACTCACTCTAGATTCAGCCACCTGCAGAAAAGCCCCATCTAAAACTACATGAGGCTTTGGGGGGGCAGGCATCTATACACAAACCATAACAGAGGCCGAAAAGCCCTAACTAGTCCCCACCTGCCCTTTAATAAGGGCAGAAATCCCAGTCATGAGGGCTGATCACTCATAATTTAATCTCTCCTAAAAAGTCCTCACTTCTTGTATTAACACGTTGGACCTTGGGTGCCAACATGTGAATTTTGGAGGACACACACATTCAAGCCATCACAGATGCAGACTCATCCTTAGCTGTCCACACACAATAATCTTACAATTTCAAAAGAAACTCCTTACCTTGGGGCAATGGAGAGGTAGTGATTGGGCTGCATACCTGTATTGCCCCATGTCCAAAGGAAAACTGATCCCTCCTACTACCAAATTCCAGCAAGCTCCAAAAGAAAATCAAGCATATTCACAAGGTGTCAAAATGCTAAGGCATGATTCTAAGGGAAGAGACTAATGTCACTCTATATCATGAACACCAAGATTGTGTCCACAAAGACGGGTTTGGTTTGCTTTGTTGAATTTAAACCATAGAGTATATAGCTTATTTTAGAAACTATGTCCTGGATTATTTAGAGCCTATCTTTAAATTTACAAACACAAATATCAGTTTTTGGAGAACAATTTGACAATAACTTTCAAAAGCCTTTGAAATGTGTGTATGTTCTTGAACCCAGCAATTTCACAACTAGGAATCTGTCCTGAAAGAAAAATCATAACCCTATGCAAAGATTTAAGCTATAAGATTGTTCAACTTATGTTTGTTTATAGTAGTGAAAAACTAGAAACAACCAAATGTCCAGCATGACAGGACTGAATAGATTCTAGTATATTGGAATAAAAGGTTATGCACTATTAAAAATAGTGTTATAGAAGAATATTTAATGACATGATATGTTAACTAAAAAGGAAGATTATAAAACAATATGAACATTATGATTCCACTTGGAGAAGTTAATACAAAAATTAAAATGAGCAAAATAAAGAAAATTAAGATCTTTATCTCCCTCTTAATATTCTGGGATAGCTTCTACAGTTAAATCATGAAAATATGCTATTTGAAACAAAATAAAGTTTTAAAATTATCTCTTTTAAATTTCCAACAAATAAATATTCTTCAATATTAATTATCAGCACAACTGTTGGGAGAAAAAAAAAGAAGAAAAGAAGTAACATGAGTTTTCCACATGTTTTTGTTGTTGTTTTTGTTTTGCTTGTTTAAATGTAGAATCAACCTAACTTGAATTGTCTCCCTTTGGCTGATATAGAAGGTAATTGAAAGATATATTTTCTACCAAAAAAGTAGGAGAAAAATGTCTTGTTTTTTCTCTAAATCCTTAAACATTAAAACCCTATGATTAAAATTACTTCTTCTGTTTACTAAACTGGGTGAATTCTAAAGTTATTTTTTCTGCGTTGAAGGTGTTAATTTGCATTGCCTCTGATTACTCATTCAAAAGAATGAACCAAGTTGCAGTGAACTGTTGATTATCTGTGGAGACAAGGACAGCACGAATAATAAAAATCCAGAGAGAATATCCAAAACTTCATTTTAGCCAGAAGTGTCAACAGTTTGCCAGAGTTGTTAGCAAGGAACAAAGCTGATTTGAGTTTTATCTCCCAACTCCCTTCCATATGCTTGAGGATTATGCTAATAAGTGAAATGACCAGCAACAGAGGCAGCCCTAGGTATTTCCTAGTTGGGAGAATTGGTTTCTGATTAATCAAGATTTGGCTCAGTTGGTGCTGGGACATGCAACTGTCTCCCAATGAAGAGCCTACATATTCACTGCCTAAAAAATTCCATTTGCTTAGCAACATGTTTACTACAATTTATTTCACTTAGGGAGGACAATTACCGTTAACCCCATTCTGCCCTGCCTGAACCCTCCACACACAAAATAGACAATGAACTCGTTCCTCTTTGTCATACTGTCCTACAAAACAATCAAATAAAAATGTCTAAATATGTGCTTTATAGTAATTACAATTCCATATACCAGATCAATCTGTTTTGTCAATATGCAATTAACCTAAAATTCAATAGTTTAAAATCATTAGGCTTCTGAAACTTGGGAGGCACAGTGTCCTTTTGTGACCTTCCCTGAACCAGCACAAGCTACAGAAAGTCTGCGCTTCTGCATACCTACACGCGCACATAAACCCTAGCGATGCTCATGACTTGATTTAACAGATGCCTCTGATTCTCCATATGTCCACATATCTCATTTTAAAATTGAAATTAAGAAAGTTAAGACAGGCATTTTCAGACCTTACGTGAAATACCATTTCCCTAAAACTGCTTTTCTTTGAGGGAGTATCATAAATTGACTGACAGGGATGTTAACCACATTAACTTTTTTCAAATTCTTTCGAGCCTCTGTCTTTTATGAAATCACTGTAAATTCAGGTTCAGATGGTCCCCCCACCAACAAATACAAATGAGATAAAGTGCATTGAAACTTTTTTATGCTTTATTGAATAATGGCCAGTAATAAGGCAGGCTCAGAAAGCAGATTCTAATATCAGATGCACAGCATAGCTTTAAATATCTTCTACCATGCTGGATAACAGATTAAAATCTATGCCTTTACTAGGAGATTTAAACTGCCTCTTTCTGGATTTTTCTACAAGAATTTTTTGGTCTGTCCTTTCCCTAAGTACAAGACTTTCTTTTCCTACTTTGTACATAATTTGTACTTCCCTGCCAGGAAAACTTTCCCCTTTCCTCCAAAACTAAGAAAATACTATGTATTCCAAAGACAGGCTGATTTATTCTTTGCTGTTTTCTTCAGGAATATAACACTTCCTTTATCGTGCATATTGCAAGCCATTGTCATGGAGTTAAACGGTGATGCTGAGCAAAGGGACTTTACCATTTTAAGTTCAAGACGCTCCATGGCAGAGAAAAAATTACCAGTACAAATCTTGGCCTGGTACTGCATTCTGATTTAGGCTTCCTCGCTTTAAATGATGAGGCACCACCCTCATTGCGCCACCCAGAATCTGGAGGAATCCTGGCTTTTCTGTAGACATGGCTATTTCAATCAAGTCTGATACGTATTCGCTTCTGCAATAACGTTCCACATCAGGCACCAGGAAGGACAACCAGTACATAACACTGCACCAAGATTTCTGGCATTCATTTCCAGACCTGTGGGTAATTTTCCACCAAAATTTGTTTTTTAAAAAATAAATATATATTTCCTACCCAGAAACAATCCAACTAGACTTATTATATATCTCTTCAACTCATCAATTAAAGCTCCAATATTTATTGATCTTTTAGGACTGTAAAATGTTCCTGTTCTTTTCTAAAACTAAAATTTTCAAGAAGTAGGACTGAGAAAAAAAAAATTTCATCCACTTAAATATGAATGAAGTTGCCATATATAGACCACATATTCATCAGACATTCAATAATTGCTTACTTTAAGTGAAACAAATTCTAGTGGTAATGCTAGGGAAAATTATGCCTTCTATGATTAAAAAAAAAATTGATGCTATTTTGTGACACAGATTCTTCCAGAATTGGCAACAACCTTTTTTTTTAACACTTTTCTTACTTTTTTACCTCATTTCAACTTGTTGGCAGTAATCCCAGACATCAAAAGTTTTAATTCCAAAAGGAATACATATTTATCCCAGAATCAACCTGAACTTAGTGTCCATCTAAAATCAGAATCTCTTATACACAGACATTCAAGTCCCCATATGTATTTTCTCTACTTTGTTCCAAAAACTGACTTCTGGTTGTTTTTCTCAGGTATGTGCAAAGGTGTGCAAAAGTGAATAACCATGTTAATGTCTCTAACACAACCAACACCTATGAAGTTATTTCATAGAGAGTATTGAAAATGTTACAAAGTTTAAGAAAAAGAAAAAAATACACTAAAAATATAATATTTGTGGGTCTCCTACTGACTTTCATAAAGAAGTTGGAAACTATCATTTAAAGAATTAATCAAATGTTTTCTCAATCTAAGATAAAGAACTATTTACACAACTAAATGTTACCTTAGATTAAGCAACATTCACTCCTTCTCTAGCTGTCATACGAAGCTAAACCAATTTATATTATATACACTCATTTAAACCAACATATTAAACTAAACTAAGTCCTCTTTATCTCTGCTCTTTCAAAAATTCACAAGAACATCCCGAATAAAGCCAGGCATGGTGGTGCATGCCTATGATCCCAGCCCTCAGGAGGCTGAGACAGGAGGATCATTGCAAGTTTGAGACCAGCCTGGGCTACAAAGTGAGCTCAAAGCCAGCCTGAACTACATAGCAAGACACTGTCTCAAACAGATCCAAAAAAAAAAGATTATCCAGAATAAAGGAAATTCCTATGAGGATTATTCCTCCTTTTAAATCCTGTATCACAGAGGCAAAGAGAAACTAGAAATCAAGCAGTGGTCTTTTGATTCATTTAATTGTGTTAGACATTTGAAAAAATGAAAGCCAAGTGAAGTCTGGTTTTTCTTTAACAGCAATACTTTGGAACTTGGGATCGTAAATGCCAGCTTTTCATTTTGCTTTACATGCAAGCCTAGATTGAAACGTTCTAATCAGGAATCTATCTTCCTCTTCTCCTCCACAGGTAAACTTCTCAAAGGAAAAATCCAAAATATCACTGCCTTCTCCCTCCTGCAAGCTGGAAAATCTGGCTTCTACCATTTGCTACCTGCTTCACTTGCTTTCACCAATATAACTAGTGGTCACCTATTTGATTAATCTTGTAAAAAGCTTTCTCTTTATCCTAATTGTGTACATTGGCCCTTCCCCCATCACTTATCCCTTAACACTACATAATCACGACCTTCTCCATGAAGCATTAGCAACTGATGCCCCAGCCAGCAACCTTGCGCAAGGACCCCAGTCCTGTGCTCCAGGAGCACCTCAGCATATCCAACCAGAGCGGCTACCATGCAGCTACGGACTCCACACCACCTGTCTCTTCCACAAACTATCAGCAATGTGAGTGCAAAGAGTTTTAGCCTTATTTCTCTTCATACCCACATCACCTACCCATGCTTAGATTTGACTGGCGAACTAGGCCACTTTTTCAATCTCAGAAAGTAGAGCAGAGAGCCCAGGCAGCACTGCATGGTAGTTACTCCTCATGGCATTAGGACAGAGAGGTTTCGCCTAATCTCTTTCAAGGCATAGTTCAGTAAAGTTTTCACCCATACATTTCTCATCCCAAGCAGAGGATTCTATTTCAGATCACTGCATCATCCAACATCCTAAGGCTCCTTTCTCACCTAAAATGGAGCCTGAACAGAAGTAGAGAGTGATGGCAGGGAACAGGGAAGACAGCAGCAAAGCCTAGAAAGTTTCCAAGATCAGTCCCCTTTGCCTGCCTCTTTCCTCTCTCTATGCATTTTCATCTCTTTCAGAAGCACTGACACCTCCTAGCCATCTAATCAAGACAAATCTTTCATGTGGTAATTAAAATACAGCTCGTCTTCAAGGGGAGCAGAAAAACAAAGACTGAAACAATTAGCTGACTGTGCCGAACAGCATGGTTTGCCCCCTCCTGCCCCCACCCACTCCCTCTCTCCCTGCTTCCTTCAATTGCTTGCTTTTAAGTATTTTCACGGGAAGGAAAACTTCACTCCTGCTGAAAGGTAAGAAACAGAACAGACACTTAGACTAGGAAATAGTTTAATTGAATTTTATATGAAAAATACTTAGAATTGTTAAAGACAAACTGGGTTCTCTGCTCACTGGAATTGACAAGAAAGAGAGAAAGAGACCCTTACTAATCTGTAATGGTCACGTTAGAACAGAATATTGCATTAGCATGCAAAAGGACATGGGCCAGCAATACAGACAGAGACATATTTTCCCAGAGTGAAGACTGCAGAGTAGACAGGTAAATTGTACCGGTAATAACTCAGAAGGTGGGAAATGAACTCGCGCCTCGGAAGTCTGTGTGTGCCTTGATTACATTAGCACTACTTGTAACATTATACAGTATATTCACTTTTATTGTATCAGCTTTTGAATAGTATGTAAAAGGCCTGTGTTTTATTTGGCTTCCTGAGCCACCTATCTTTTCTACAGCATACCCTACCAGCACATTCAGGCATTAGCACTCAGGTTTTCCAAAATCTTTTAACTACTGATGGCTGCCAGCAGTCAAATTAAATTCCAAGGGTTTAGTATAGCTCCAGGTTTTAGCTATATAATTTACCGAGAATGCCCAAAGCACTTGCAATCTAATTTGCAGTTCAGCAATGAATACCATTTCCTAACGAAATCTGCCTGAAATTTCCTTTTGAGGATGTGGGAAGGAAAAAAAAAAAGTGACACCTGTGTGTTGTCCTTCTGGCTCTGACTCAAAAAAAAAAATCTACCTAGAAAGGATGATATACCTCATGCAAAGGTGGCACAGCGAGAGGAACCAAGAGAATAGATCTGGTTTTATGGTCAAGTCATCTGGGTTACTAAGGCATTCTGCATTTCTTTTTTAAATTTTAATGTTTTTTGCAACTTCTAAGTCTAATATCAGCACTGTATTCACTATAGAGTCACTAGGAACTAATTTATGGTTAACCAAAATCTCGGCTTTCTGAAAGAAAAAAAAAAAAAAACTACTGTCAAAAACCCCAGATTTGAGGTTTTCATATCTCCATGCAAGTAAATGTAGGCTAATAGGAAGCAAGAGTGTCAATTCCTAATTCTAGTGTTAATTTTATGTCTGTGACTTTGTCCCAAGACCTATTACTGTCTTGGTATCTCTATTTCACCCTTTTAAAGGAAAATAAGGGAGAAAGGCACTAATCTATAGCTAAATTGTACCATTTTATTTTATAAAAATAAAAAGATAACCCTCTCTTACCTGATGTTCTAAAAAGGTATAAGGGATGCTTGAAAAAATATTTTGAGAATCCATTGTGACAGTTGAAAATACACAATGGTTCAAGTTGATTTTAGATTTCATCAGCTCTCTTTCTGGTACACAGGATTTCTGATTTCTCACCATATAGACAAAGGGGCTAAGGGAAAAGCTCTGGTACACAGGATTTCTGATTTCTCACCATATAGACAAAGGGACTAAGGGAAAAGCAGCAAGCCATTGTCAGACAAAATCTGAACTTCCACAGGCTCTCCCTGTCACAGAGGTGGTGGCCACCACTAAGAAGGCTCTAAAAACCAAGTCATCGACCGAATTAATTTAATCAGTAAAAGGCATAATTTGGAAGCCCATTAAAGAAGTCAGAGATGCTACCCACACACCTACAGCAGCATCCATTACTCAGCTTCAAGCCAAGTAAATGCAACTAGAAATCAAGCCATCGTAGAAGTACAAATAGACAAGACCCACGTTTGTAATGACCCCAATGACTTAAACCTGTTTGTTGATCTCTCTCCTTTCATTTTCCACTCAGTGAACCCCTTTATATCTTATAACAAATTCTGTGGTGTATAGACGTTGAAAATGCTAATGGGAAAGCATTTTAAAGCTTCATGTTTTCAAAGTGCATCAATATACCAGTCTTTGAATGAAAAACAGGAGTTCTAAAAACCTACGAAGCAGCAACCTAAGTCTGAGAGTCCTGCTTCCAGGTCATTCAGGGTCTTTCCAGGTCATTCTGGGTCTTTCCGGGTCATTCTCCCTATTCCTAAATCCTCTTCTCCCTTGCACGCTGTGAAGGGAGCTGCAGTTGTCCTCGAGTGCGGCAGAAAACAAAACAAAAGCAACCACCACAATGTTTTGATTGTTTATTTCTATCACAATGGCAGCAAAACCACAACTAACTGATTTTATAAAATCGAAAATGAATCTGCCTTTCAAACGTCAAATTTCTCCTCCCTCCCAACTGAATCAATCTCTGCCCACTTCCGCCTATGAGAAGAAACAGTACTTGTCTGTAGAGCATCAGACAGAAAATGTAGTCAGTCGTCCACTTTCCAACTAATTTAGTGAGACATAACTAAATAATCCTATTCTATAAATCTGAACATGAAAATATCAGCTGCATGGCACTTAGAAGATACATGACGAAGAGGCGGAGATGCAGCCAGTATTTTAAAAATCCTGTCAGGCAGTTTGCTAGGGCCTTGCACACATCATTTTATTTTCGTCCTTATAAGAGCCCCATGAAGAAGAAATTATTATCTCTATTTTACATAAATTCTCTCTACATAGAAATTTGAATAACTTCCCAAGATCACAGAACAAGAACTTGGCAATGCTGGGATGATATCCAATGTCTCCCTGACTCCTTGAATTAAAATTAAAATGAATGGATAATAAAAATTATAATACTTGATGTGTGATTATACATTAGATGAGGATCTATGCCTAATAATTCTGGGGTTTTTTTTTTTTTTTTGAAGTTTTAGCTTTACTTTGCCATTATCTTATTGGCTAGTTTAGATATTTACTTGCTTCCTAAGAAACAATTCAATCTAGATTGGTTCCTTTCCTCTGCTTCATCTTCATCCTCTATCTCCCAAACGTACATACAAGAAAGATAACAAAGACTATGACTTAATGGAAATTAATGAATTGTGTTTAATTTAAAGTTGATTCTGAATATAGTTTGTTACATTTTATGGATAATCTCATATGTGTTTCTGATTAGAATAACTTTGCAGAGCATTAGGGTCCAATAAAACCTCACACAATGTACAGTGCATGTGTCAGACATCTAAAAATTCTTGAGAAAGCAATTACACTGAGTGCTGTCTAATAATAAATCCAAATGGACAGCTATGATACTCACTGCATTCCCTAACAGCTCTACCCCCACCTGACTCTGCATTTCAATCTTCGTTAGACTCTCTGCACAAGAACAGATGTTCTGCTTTGGGTTGAGAAATCAACAGTTACCATTCATATGTTTCAAAAATTCAAGGACCTAGTGCTGCTGTTTTAAGCATGCTAATTAATTCTAGCCCTTATGCTCCAGGGTTCTTATGGTTTCAATCAATTGCAATCTCCCAGGACCTCAGTCCCCACTATCTGTTTTGAAAGCCTGTAGGGGGAAGCAGCTAGGAAATGTACATTTGACTGACCTGTGGGGAAAGGAATTAATCTAATATGCTCTGATTTGGGGCATTTTTTGTATCATTATCATTGCTATTCTCTCAGTTGCATTGATTTGAGCAGGTAGGCACAGCCAAGCTGACAAATGTAAATGGAACAATGCCTGGAGATGCCTTTTGGTTATTTTTTACATTTATTTACCACTCAAACAGACTAATTTCAGAAGCAAAATAGAAAGAACTATTTCTGAATCTATTCTTGGTGTGTGTGTGTGTGTGTGTGTGTGTGTGAGTGTGTGTGCGTGTGTAGTGTTGATTATCCATAACACTCAGTTAACGGCTCAAAAATGCAAGTTCCTGGGATTAAAGTCCACAGATCAGTAGATCTGTGAAGGTACCAGGGTCTCTAATTATTTTCTAAATGCCTCTTCGGAGACAGATTGTCTGAGGACCTCAGGAAATGCAAGCATGCCCCTGAACATAGATGCTAACAACCCATGTGACTTTTGCTCAAGATGAAAGAGATCAAGGAGAATCCAGGCTGCAGTCAAGTATGGTGTAACAATCCCATCACAATTTTGTGAATGAATTATGCTCTGCTCCCAGCTGACAGACCTCATTCACCTGAGACCCCCTGGTCACCTGTGGTTTGAATCTCCTGGAGCCCGGGGTGATGATAACCAATGGGACTGGGTCTGGGCATTTGCTTTTTTAACAAGTACTTTATGTGAGGCTTACTCAGGGACCTAGGGGGAAAAGAATTCATCAAATATGGTCTGATTTTGTATCTTCTGCAAAGCATTACACTTCCTCTCTCTCTCTGTGTCTCTATGTCTCTGTCTGTCTGGCTCTCTCTCTCTCTCTCTCTCTCTCTCTCTCTCTCTCTCATACTGATTTGAGCAGGTAAGCAGAAGCCACCTCGCAAATGTAATTGATACTATTGCAGCAACACTGTGCTGGGCTACCATGCAATGCCAGGAACTTGCCTCTACTCAGCCAGACCCAACTGGAATCCAGGGTTTTCTACTACGACTGCTTGACCCAAGCAAGTTTCTTAACATTCAGCAAGTTTCTTTACCCTCTGTGAGCTTCACATCTCGCATGTTTTTTCCTCAGTCAATAACAGCAGTTTTATTGTTAGAACATTTGCCTAAATAGCTTATGTATCTAATTTATTATAGTGTGGATTTTCCTCAAAATTAATGTTTTTTAGACCTTCATGTTGAGTCATACAGATCTACTTATTTTCACCTTGGTATAGTGTTAAATTGTATAAATGTTATTTTATAATTTTATTTTCTTTTTTATTTTAAACAGAAAAACGTAAGAAATAACAGTAAAACAGTTTCAAAAGAGGCTAGTAGGAGAGTAACAATAATCAACACATTGCCTGTTGTCATATTCACAGTAGTTGTTCAGAGTACAAGACAGAGACATGAAACATTGTCTAGAAAATTACTAGCATAAAACTTTCCCCTCAGTGAAGCAACAGAAACCAGCTGTATAAACAAGATCCAAAATGTGCAATAGATATTGTGAATAGGGAAGGAACTGTTCAAAAGAAAAGAAAAACTGTGATGGGAGAAAGGAGAAATGAAAGAAGGAAAAAGGGAAAAAATACAGATAGAAAGATAGATAGATGATACATAGATAGATGCAAGAAAGTTAAGATAATTGTTTAGATCTCTCATCTTTAAATGTGGAGAAATAGCATTAACTTTCCAACTGCAGCTGAGAATTAAATATGATAATGTGTGTCCACATGCGTAGCACAGAGTATGGACCTCATGTTTGGAACAGTGACAGCTTTGAGGTCACTGATACTTACACCAAGTTCCATCTCAAACACCCAGAGCAAGGGGCTTCAAGTTCATGTGCTGCCCACTCAACAGAAGAATAGGACCTGCAGCCCTTCCCACCAATGTCTACTTGAGCTGAGACCCAAAAGTCTTTTGGTGTCTTGCTAAGGAAATGTTAGTTTGAGGATGTTAATTTTTTGTCTTAGAACAGTATGAGGAGTTAGGAAAAAAGAGGAAGAAATGAAGGAGATAGGCATCGTGGACTGAATATTTGTCTCTTGAAATTCCTCTGTTGAATCCTAACCCCTAACCTGATGGTATGGGAAGAGGGGCCAGTGGGAAGTAATTATGTCATGAGAGTGGACCCCCATGAACAGGCTTGGAGCCCTTAGAAGTGGAGGCTAGAGAGGGGGTGTTCTCTCTTCTTCCTTGTGAGCATGCAACAAGTCAGCTTTCTGCAACCTCTAGAGGGTCCTCACCAGACCCAGACCATGCTGCCATACTGAACTTTGATGTCCAGCACCAGCATTGTGAAAACTGCATGCTTGTGGTTTAAGCCACCCAATCTGTGATAGTCCATTATATCAGCCCTAACTGGCACAGACACATCCCTTCCCTGCCACCTGAATTTATGTTGTATGCAAGACAAGGAAGAATTAGGGCAGAATTGGAAGGAGCTGTTTTCCAAAGAAAACTTTTTGAGACCTTATGCCCAGGTAGTGATGCTTTGAGGCCCAAGTGACAAAATGAAGCAAAGAAATGGGGAGAAACACTTTTCATTTCTGTGCAGAATCCAAGGCCACTCAGAAACCTAAAAATGGGCAATACAGGAAGAATCAAGAGATGGAACTTGGTGTGTCAATGGCCTCAAAGTTGTCATGGTTACAAATGTCACTGGAGAGGCTCTTGAGTAGGTTTTAGGGCTGAGTGTCAGGTCACTGTAGAAAGCAAGCAACAGTCTAATGCTGCTGTCTTAGTTATTTTTCTCTCATTGCTGAGACAAAATACCCAACCCCCAAAGTTAAAAAGGAGAAAGGTTTATTTAGCTCATGGTTTATAGAGGTTTCAGTCTATAATCAGCTGGGTCCAAGGCAGGATGGTGTGGCAGGTGGGCATCATAGAGGAGAAACAGTTCATGGCAGCAGAAAACAGCAAAGCAAGAAACCAAGACTTTAACAGTGTCTTTCTTCCCCTTTTATCTTATCCAGGTGTTATGGTTTGTGTTCAGAATCCCCCTGTAAGCCTAATGTAATCATGGACGTGACTGAGTCTGGTGTTCGTGATTGGTTTGTTGTCTGGTGCTGGGATTGGTGGTGTGAGTGCTGCACTCACCCAGGGGTGGAGCCGACATACAGTGTAAAGTTGGGAAGAAGGCGCCTTTCCTCTTTTGCTCTGTTCGCGCTTGTAGTTTGTGGCCACATAAACAGCTGCCCCTCCACCATGTCACCCTGCCTTGGAGTCAGCCAAGTATGGACTAAAACCTCCAACAAACTGTAAACCAAATAAACCTTCCCTTCCCTAATTTTGGGCACCTGGTATTTTGTCTCAACAACGAGAGAAAATTAACCAAGACACCAGGCTACTCAGAGTGGGTAGAACTTACACCCTTAATCCTAGTGTCTTTGAGGCCAGCATGGCACCATGAATCAATTCTAGCATCACACACTCTACACCCAGCCACCTCTGAAAAAGCCCCAACTTGTGACCACATGAGGCTGTGGGGGAACATCTGGACACAAGTCATAACAGCTGCTTAACGGCTAAAGATCAAACTTTAATTGTCAGTACATGACAGACATCACTTGTGACCCCACACACACCTGGCACACACAGACCTGAGTCTTTGCAGTGGAGCTTGATGCCCTGCAGGAGCAGGAAAGGACAGAACCAAGAACTTTGGGTCACTGATATCACCACACCTTGTTTTACGCCCACAGATGGGTGAGTATTCACAGTCACAGTTTTCATTATAAATGTCTGTTATTGCTCCCAAGGGAAACCAGCCAAGCAAGAGCAGAGAAAAATAAATGCTTTTCTTTGCCAGAACTAAATGTCAAAACATAAGTTCCAGTGTTAGTAACTATCATTTCTACATGGGCTCAGTTGTCACTTAACCCCAAGCAAACTATTTTAACTTATATATCATATAGTCTCCTCATCTGTGAAATAGCCTAGTTGACAGAGGCTCCCAAGGCTTGATGTATGAAGATCAAAATAGCTCAAAATGATATATAGAGAGCATACAAAAAACTCAGAAATTTTATGTTCAGTTTATAACTGATGGTCAACTAGTGCAGCCATCTGTGAATTACATCGTATTCAGAAGGGGGTGGCAAGAGTGTAGAAACCTGGGTTGCTCTGATAATAGCAAACTGAGTGACCTTGAGCAAGTCCTTTAAGCTCTCTAAGTCCCACTTTCTTTCCTGTAAAGGAAAGAGATCTGTGAAATCTACTTCATCCCTATGGTTCCAGGTAAAAGGTGAGAGGTCTTAAAGAGCAACTAAAAATACAATCCCTTTGTGATGCCAAGAAAGGTTACATCACCGGGCACTTACAAGGACCCACATGTTGACTGAGATCTTCTGTGAGCAAAAGGAGACACTAAAAAGCCTTGTCAGGCATTTTTTAGTCATTTGGTAAAGCAGATTTGAGTGTCTATCTTGAGCACATCCAGATGTTTATACCATTTGGATGCATGGCAAAGTTAATATTTCGCTCAGTGAGATGCAGTGAAGTCCCTTTCCAGAATTAGAGCCACAGTGAAGTATGAAGAACAGGAAAGTTTGATGCACAGAGACAGTGACACACTGGGGTCACCGTCTTATGGATGATACCAGCCACTAGTTCCACCTGCCGTGCTCCATCTACTCCCTCAGGAGTAAATATTTACCATGTGATTTTCTTAAGGTGGGCATTGGGCAAAGAAGGAGGAAATGCACAGGAATTGTCTCTGCCTTCCCTGAATGTGAAATCTAGTCAGAAGAGATTGGTGGTACGCAGTTACAAAACAAGACACAGCATAAAGATCACACTATTCAGGCAAACGATCCAATGCATTTTATATTTGTTCATTGTCTTTCTTCAGCAACATGGATCATCGGTTCTAGATGGACTGCACAAGACTCTCTTAGTGTCAGGAGAGTATGACAGATGAATGTAAAAGGAGGAATGACCTGGAGGAGGCTCACTCTAGGGAGGGAACTTAACACAGCGACACAGAATTAGGAAATCTCAAAGCAACCAGAATAGAGAAGGTTAAATCTTACACTCTTGCTCAATATGTCAACCATCTGCAGGTTCCATGCACTGTGCGGGTCCCCTCAAACCAATCACTATAAACAAGTCCTAGATGCAGAGTGCTTGTTTCTCTAACCAGAACTACTGATTTCATTAAATTATGTGACTAATGGCTGGACTACAGTTTATAGGGCCAATTTTTTCACTAACCTGAGTGACCTTCCCATTTTGCTCAAATCCCATCCTTCCCTCTCCCTTCTTACCTCTAGGCAGATAGTCTGCCCTGAGCCAACCCACTCATCTCAATCCACAGGAAAATCACCAGAACACATCAGGAGCACAAGTGGAAATCATGTTTCATAAACATCCCAGACATACCTGAATTAAGCAGTATATCATTGCTCCACTGAGCACCTTATTAATCTCAGTAACTATCAGTGACACTGCGTCCTTCTGATGAACTTCCTTTGCAGATCGATAGGGTTAGGGTTAGCTGCTGCTGGGAAATAAACTCAGGACTGATATCAGCTGGAATAAGCAAAAAGAACCACGGGCCTCATGATGATGTTTCAATCAGTGATGGGCAAGGATGCCATAAAGTTTTTATGGTGCTAACAAATTCCCACTGCCTGGTGTCATTGACGTGCATGCTTCAGAGTAACATATTACCCACATTGTGGCGGTCTGCAAGTGCAGACAGACCCACTGCACCACCAGCCATACAAAAGTATAGCATGTAAGTTATGTACAATACATAGCAGTTGATAATAAGAAATAACTATGTTACTGGTTTATGTATTTATTATATCATACTTTTAACATCATTTTAGACTGTAGTTTTTCTACTTACTAAAAAAGGTTTACTATAAAACAGTATGTTAAATTATTCCAGCAGAAGCCTCAGACTTTTTTTTTCTGATGCTGGGGATTGAATCCAGAACCTTCTCATTGAGCCACAGCCTTAGCCCTTTGTTATTTTTAATTTTGAGACAGCATCTTCCTAAGTTGTCCAGGCTGGAATCCAATTTGCAATCTTCCTGCTTCAGCCTCCCAGAGTGCTAGGTTTATGGGCATCCACCACCATGTATGCCTAGATCTCAGATACCTTATGTTTACTATGCTTTGATTGCATCAAAAGGCTATGTCAAGTAATTGGCCCCCACCATCCAGATTTGTGTAAAAATACTCTTTGATGTTGTTTTAGTTACTTTTCTCTCATTGCTGAGACAAAATACCCAACACCCAAAGTTAAAGGAGGAAAGGTTTATTTGGCTCATAGTTTGTGAAGGTTTCAGTCCATAATCAGCTGGCTCCAAGGCAGGGTGGTACATGGCAAAGGTGTGGCAATTCATGGTAGCAGAAGACAGCAAAAGCAACAACAGAGAGGGAGACAAACCTCTTTCTGTCCCTTATATTATACACAGGCTACCCAGCCTAGGGCAGGTGTAAAACTCACACCCTTAATCCCAGCACTAGACAATGAATCAATCACAAACTCTAGATTCAACTACTTCTATAAAACCTGCCCCCGCCATGACTGAGGCTTTGGGGGAACATCTAGACACACACCATAACAGATGTCCACCAAACAGAATCACCAAATGATGTATTTCTCAGAATGTGGCTCTGTCATTACGCAACTCATAACTATATTTGTAAAGAAAGAGGCTTGCTTTATACCACACAGCTAGCAGAAACTTGTCTCACTACCAATTTAAATTCATTCTATTTAATATGTGGTAACATAAAGTAATCCTCATTATTTTACAGTTTCCCGTTGTTTGAGTACTTTTAAATTTTTGTAAAAAGATCTTTACAAATAAATTACCCTCCTTGCAAGGTTTCTATTTCAATTACCTCTATATCGCAGCAGGTCTATTGTTTGTAAGTTTGATGTTTGTTCTTTCACCTTACACATCCCATCCTTTGACAAGTTCTCCATTTGCACTTTCTATTTCTATTTCAACATATTAGTATAACAAATTTAAATAAAATCCTCCACTTGTATCATTAATTAGCATTTGGCAATGGGCCTGATTAAATGCCCTTGGCAGCAAAATGATTTAAATATCGAAAAGGTTATTTTTATCATTTATTAAAAATGCCTGGTAGACAACGGCTTGCACCAACTTCCCAGCCTCTGCTGAGTCAACCATGGTCTCAGGGCCCCTTTCTAGGAGGTGTAGAGTCACTGCCAGTCAGCCTGGCCCGTTCTAACAAATGAGGAAAACTCTTAGCAATGAGAGGAGTGTAAATGACTTACGAGTTTTTAGTTTACAATGAGTAAAACAATTGCTCTGCTAGCCCATGCTGGAGCTTTAAGAACTACAAATATCTTCCTCATTATTGATATTTTAGGGAGCTGCAAACAGGGATCTATTTAACCAGCAGGTCTCTCTTCTAAGAAGTTGAATATACTTGGGCAAATACCCTGACTGGGTATGAAATGCACTGAACTAGGAAACCTTTGCTTTACAGCCATGAGTTTCACTTGGAGGTCTCTCTTATTCATCACTGTATTTCCCACAACTAGCCCAGTGCCTGGCATATCATAAATGTTCATTAAGTATGTGTTAGATCGTGCAGGGAAGAATATCGATTTATGGTGCAGCTCTGAAAAGAGAGGATGGCTTAAAAATAAGGTAGATTCCATATACCTTGTACTTGTTTGTGATTCTATTCCAATATGAGATATAGCACCAGAAGTGAATAATATAGAGGAAAAATATTTAGAGCAAACAAGGCAGTGAACCTTGAAAACTCAACCACTGTGAAAGTCTATTTTCTACCTTTCGTGAGGTGACTTAGGAGAGAAAGAAATGAAGGAAGGAAGGGAGGGAGGACTTAAGAGAAGTTGGTTTGTATTTAACATAAGTAAATATTATATATATGTATTTTTTTTGTCTTTTTGAGACAGGGTCTCGCTATGCAGTTCAGGCTGGAATTGGGCTCACTTTGCAGCCCAGGCTGGTCTCAAATTTGCAACGCTCCTCCAGCCTCTGCCTCCTGATTACAGGGATTACAGTAGTGTTCCGCCATGCCCAGCTAAGAAAATATTATATTTAAGTATTATCACTTGGATAGTTATCAGATTTTTTAAGGATTTTTGTATATAAAACGAATGAAGATACCCATTTGCTATGACATTTCCAAGTATAGCATTTTGTATCTTTCTGACACACCCAGAGAATTAAAGCCAGTATTTCCATGATGAGTAATGTCTTAGTAACTAAAATAAAGGTTTGACTCTTACAAGTAGGGGATTTTATTTAATAACGACTTTTCTGGATTTTTTTTTTTTTTTGGCATATGAGTAAACATTTATTGAAAGAAGAGTTTCAAGACATAAAAAAAACTATGGAGACAAAGGAAAATCTGTGTTTCTAGAAACCCTTCAAAAAAGATATAAAAACTAGAAACTTCTGGGTTAAGAGGAAAATGTACACTCCATAATTCATTTAAACCCTGAAAAATCCTCAAACTCTGGGGAGGCAGGGAGATGTCAGAAATGTAGTCTCCCACCACCTCTAGTCATAGTTATAATTGACTCAATTTTAGCAAAAAAAAAAAAATCCAAATATTGAAGAAAATGAGAAATCTAAGATACATTGCTAAAATATTTATTAGTCAAACATTCCTAATCGGAAACTAGCTACTTTCCGATTCTAACTCGCCAGTAAATGAGGTAAATTTCAGTTCACACATGTGGAAAAGGTTTGAAATAACCCACTGAATGTTCACGATGCCTGGTAAACACACACCATATACTCCCTGATATACCGAATTCCCTCCATCTCGGGAAACATACACTACGTCAGTTGCGCACACTTCATTTTCTTTTCTTATTTCTTTGGTGCTACAGAAAAGCAAACAGCCAAGAAAAGGATTACAACCATTTTCCATAGATTGGTTAAGGAAAAAACATCAAGCAAAAATACATTGACCTGTGTAAGCTTGCTCTGGAACAGAAGGCCAGAGAAAAGATCTTCTTTGAGGGTCTCCTATGCCAGATTCTGTACTAAGGATACAACACATATTATCTGTCTTAATCCTCACAACATCCCTGCAAATTAGTTTATTAATAGGAATATCATTTCTATTTTAGTTAAAAGCATTGAGAATCAGAGAGATTTAAAGGTTTTCACAAAGCTAACAATTAGTGCAAGTAGGATCAGAACACAGGTCAGTTGGGGCAAAAATAGCTGTGTTGGCCCCATTAGATGCTACAACACCTTTAACAGAAGGCTCAATAAAACCATTTTTCACTTACTCTGGGCTACAAATGTACACTGTACTTTATGGGATCTTCATTGTGTTAAGTGAATAAGCACTATCAGAGTAACTACTGGTCAGTTGTTTCTCTAACCTATACTTTGGAAGGAATTGTCATACATTGTGTCCTGACCTTTGTGTTTACTTTTTCTGTAACTCTCTTGTGAAACTAATATTGCCTGTTTTATAAATATTACATTTCTTTACTGGTCTTCATGTTGAAAATGACCTCCACCAACAACAACAAATGTTTTTATCTTCTTATTCTCAGCAGCTCCTAATACAGTGCCTTACAAATAATTGATAGTGAATCGTTGCTGGATGAGACAGAAATGTACTGAACTGAATCGAATTGTCCCGGTTAGAGGACCAAGTAGCAGAGTCCACACCACCTTTGATTCAGATAATTATTGAGCAAAAACTGCACATCAGGTGACATTTAAGAATTTTTCTAGTACCACCATGCTATTTTGTTTTTCTCCAGCATCTTTTCAATAGAAAACAAGACCACGTGGCTTATTCTCTTATGGACCCTATACCTGGAAATATAATATTTTATATCTTTAAACTTCACCATTTAGAACAGTAAATCAGTACTATAGACAATTAACTGGAATCTCTGTATGTGACTTTTTTTCCCCAATGGGAAAGTAGGAATGTGAGCCTCTTATCCTAAAATCTTTTCAATTACAAGAGTTCAATTCTGAGTTATGTGAGGGTTTGCAGGTTTGGAAGAAAAGTGAGGACTCTGCAACAATATCAAGATCTTTTGTGATTTACTTCCTATCATGTTTAGATTTCCTCTCCACCTTTTGTTAGAGTTCTGAGAACCACAGTCCCCCAGGTCATTTCATCGGCTAATTTCTGATCCTTCGTGCTCCTTTTCCACATGGCCATCACACTGTGGCCATTCTGGCTGTTAAGATATGCGAATCCTCAAGGATATAATTAAGGAGGCACTGAGATGCTTCCATCAAAGGACAGCCCCGCTGCTGCTGGCGCGGGTTAACTACTTGGCAATCCTTTCATGTCCCAGAGTCAATCTGTGCTTAAAGAATGGAGGTGAGTGGGCAGGACAGGGCAGTTTATCTTTTCTGCCTCCTCATTTATTATCACATTGCTCCCTCGCATGGCACTACCTCGGCTGATCAAAATCAGGGACCACACAGCACCAGAGTTATTGGGATGAAAAGCGAAATACATTCTCTGTTCACTCTGCATAAGAGTATTTAAAACAATCATGGCAATAAATCTGATGGAAATACCCAAACATAGAAATGGCTTATTTTAGAGTAGGAATCACTATTCTTCTTCTACTAGCTTCCCACAGCAGTCACAGACATTTTTCCAATGTATGAGTGTTCTTAATTATCAGATCAGCCTGTAAAATCATGTTACCCCACGCACTCTACCTGCAGCTTGTGCATCTGCTCTTGGTTTCAAACAGGGAATGGCCAGGTATCAACAGGATAAGTCCAGCTCCATTCTACTTTCCTGACATAAGGCCATGACCGTTGAAAGATTTCATTGTAAATATGGTCTATTAAAACAGCTTTCATCCAAACCGTGCTTTCTCTTTGTTTCTCCTAAAATGCAACACGATCAAAATTTACAAGGTGCCTGTTATGCTCCTAGGGTCAGTGTGAGAAACCATAAAAAGTAAAGAAGAAACAATGCCAGGTAAAAATTCAGGCAGATGGACTAGGAGAGATTCAACTCTGCAAGTAATCCTGAAGATTTTTTGAAAATACCAGAAATCAGACACTGAAAAATCAAAAAGGGACCAACAACAACAACAAAAAAAGCAGAGAATGAAAGCAGAAAATTTTTCAACCATTGAAAAGACATGACGTGTCAATCAACACAAATGGATCAACCCAGGACCTTAACACAGAAAACTTGGAAGCAAAAACCTGCGCCAGGAAGACAGATGGGATCATCATTCCATTACAGTGAAATTCACAGGGCTTTGCAAGCCACCTCTCCGAATGATGGGAGTAACATCATTTAACACAATCCTTAAATTCAGGAGCCATAACGTGTATAACAACCATGTGTAGGTGACAGCAGCCTCCTGAGAAATACCCAGGATATCTCAAACTTTGCTGGCAGGCTGCACAAAGAGAACTGCACGAGGCTCCCACACAATGCTGAAAAGCTGCCAGTTCCATCTACAGCTATTGAGCAGGAAAGACGAGCCCCAACCCAGCGTCATTCAATAAGCACATGATCAGGAAGAACTCAGCGGAGAACGGCCGGTCGTGTGGGTGCCAAGAGATTGAGCATCAGCCCCGCCGAATAGTACAGATGGCGGGGCACAGAGGGCAATGAAGGAGGTTTATGTGGCCGGTTCATTTAGGAAACAAGCCATGGCTTTTCTAGGAGTCCCCAGCATAGAGTATTTTCTGCTGCAGTGAAATGTTATCTCTGAACAAGCCATTTCAGCCCAAGACAGCGTGAACTGACAAAGCCTGGAGGCCAGTGGAGGCCACCTCCTCACCCTGCTTTATTATCTGCGCCCAGTGTTGCTATGACAACTCTTCAAAGTGGTCTTATTGGGGACCAAGAAAAACCCCATAGGCACAGATTATGTCCACAGGACATGAAAGGGCCAGTCAATTCAGGGGAGGTTAAATGGTCAGGACAACTCGTAAGCATTATTTAGAAATCCTTCACCCCCAATTTTTTAAATTGTCTGAAGTGCTCACTTATATTGTCAGGAAAGTACACAGAAGTTTCTCTATAAATTTTAACATAATAATTACCAAGGACTCCAAAATTCACCCTTTCTGATTTTCTCAATCAAAATGTAATTTTCCCCCAACCCCATATGAACATTCCTCATTGCAAGAGATTTTTATTTAGCCCACTTGATATTCAAGCCCCATGAGAGGACTTTCAATGCAGAGAACCAAGTGGAAAAAGGAGATCAGAAAGTTCATGCATCGCCATGACTCCATGGTCAAGGACATGCGATCAAAATAAGACAGATAATGAAGAACATTTCCTTGTTTCCCAATTGTACCAAGAAAAAAATTTATTTCCCTTGGTGATTATTTATTTTCCACTTCCCACACGTGGTTCTCATGATAATTGCTGACTTTGTGAGATGTTAGAACACTGACACTTACATAAAGCGAAGTGCCTTTTGACATTTGTGGAGTGCTGATTCTCTATAAATATACGAAACTAGTAATCATCACAAGAACTACTCAATGGACTAGATCAATAGTGAAGACAAATACTCCTCTTTCACTGAAATTTAGAAGGCAAAAAAGGTCCCTTTTTTTATCTCTTTGATAAAATAGCACATTCTATGACTTGTCAAATAAGATTTAAGATCAGAGCTATGACACAGACACTGGGAAATTTTAGGAAGAAAGGAATCATAGGTCAACTTGGTCTATTTCCTCTCGTTGTGTAGATCTATATATAGATATATGCGTGCGAACACCTTTGGAGACAGATAGTGCAGCAATCCTGTCACTCACCTTATGATCTCTTGTAAGAAAAAAAATCACCAATTGTGGGTATCTTGTAACACAAAATAAGCAGTGATATCTATCACAAAATTGCTAGAAAAGCAGATAAGCTTTGAAAGTGATTTGGGGAATATTAAGTGTAAATTGGGCTTCTGCTTTCAAGTGACATTTCTTTTCCTTAAAACACGGGTCAGTTTTTAAGGAAAAGGCTCATGGCAGCTGGTCCTCTGTGGAGAGCACACATAGCCCAGCCAGAAGCTTCTCAAAGAGTTGAAGATGGGCATGACTATTTGCTCTCTGCAATCTTGTCATACTTGTCTTCAGGCTGAGTGGAAGCAAAATATTTGTAGGCCAGAAAGTAAGCACCACACTGGCCAAAGCATTGCCTGACTCACCAACTCAAGTTCAAACATCCCACACATCCAGTAGGACTTTTGGCCCCTCTCTCCACCATCTTTTTCTATTATTATTATTATTAGGGTCTCACTATGCAGTTCAGGCTGGCCTTGGGCGCATTTTGTAGCCCACTGGTCTCAAACTTGCAATGATCCTCCTGCCTCAGCCTCCCGAGTGCTAGGATTACAGGACTGTGCCACCACACCTGACTTTCCCCACAATCTTTCATCATGGAATATCCTTAAGAGGTCAGGAACCAAGGAGGTTCCAATTCCCACATAGGTGATAGCAGCTTCTGAAAATAGGTCAAGCAACACCACTGACTGGTGGAGGAAATATTTGTCAAACACCTAGTCTGTGTATGGGTGTAAGAGTGTGAAGTACAGTGATCAAAAGTGCTCACCCTGGAGACCAGCTGCAGGGTTCAAGTCCTACCTCTCCCATTTGCTAGCCAGGGTGGCTTTGGGCAGATTAAGACTTACACACTCTGTGCACAATCTCCAAATCTTTAAAATGGAGATAATAGTGCACCTACTTCATACGGATCCTGCAGAGATTCAGGAGCTACTAGTAGCTTGAATGTGGGAAGCAGGCCTACAGTGCTAGGTATAAACAGATCTGTTAAGGACAGGCTCTTATCTCTTACAGGACACATGCTGGAGCTCCCTGTTTCCTGGGCCTCACCTGGTCTCTTCTAAACATGTAATAAAATAGGACATTCTTATATTTCCTTTCTCCTGGCCCAAAGTATCAAACCTAGTACTATACAATAAATGGCTAATTTCACTTAGTCTTTGATACTTGACATAATTAACCTCATAATCCATTAGGACAATTTTTTAGAAAGTAGATTGCCCTAACTTCCAAAAGGAGGCATTACAAACTTCCAATTTATAATTGTGTTATAATTATGACAACTACTGTTTATCAGATATTTACTATATGGTAGGCTTTAAATTAAGCACTTCTAAACCAGGCATGGTGGTGCATGCTTGTAATCTCAGCACTCAGGAGGCTTAGGCAGGAGGATTGTTGCAAATCTGAGACCAGCCTTGGCTACAAAGTGAGTTCAAGGCCAACCTGAACTGCATAGTGAGACCCATCTCAAAAAGACCAAAAATAAATAAATAAATTAAGCACTTACAGACTTTCTACTTAATAGTCAGAAAAATCCCTTGAAGTGAGTATTACTGGTCCCAATTTACAGATGACAAAAGTGAAACTGATAAGATCCATGTACCTCACATAATATCACACACATCATAGAGTAATGCTAGCTGCTATAACAAATGAACTCCAAATCACAGTGGCTTAACAAAGTGAAGCTTTCTTGCTCATACCCATGTCTGATGCAGAAGTCAGGAGGGAGGGAAAGTGGAGCGTACCACACAAAGTCAATCAAGGACAGAGCCTCCTTCCTCCTCCTTCTGGGTCCTGTTCCGAGTTCCCCCAAGTCCTCTCTGTTCAGCCAGCTGAGGCGAGAAGGGAACAAAGGTGACACATGGCGGGGCATTTTCCTGGCTCCGGCTCGGATGTGCCACACACCACTACCTAGCTCATTCCTGTAGCTGAAATTCAGGGTCTCGATCACATCTAAACTACAAGGGAGGTGTGACAATGTGGCCATCCTGGGTGCTGGTATTCACAGTCTCCAGACACACTGCCAGGAAACAGCAGAGCCGGGATGGAGACCACAGGCACCAGCTCTGAAGCCCTTCTTCCTCTTACGGGCACCAGCCTTTCAGATTCCTCTGTGTCACCCTGCCAGGTGACTCCTCAGCAGACTGTAAAACTACCTCACTCCATCTAAAGTTGTACTCATGAGTCTAAAAAAAAAAAAAAGTTTTACCAGAAGAGACCTAGAATAACAAAAGCAATTTGGGGCAACAAAGGAAGGTCAGAGGGCATCACAACCCCTGACCTGAAATTATACTACAAAGTTACTGTGATAAAATCAACATGGTATTGGCAAAAAACAAAATAACTAAAAAAACACCAAGGATCAGTGGAACAGAATAAAAGATGCAAATGCAAATTCCAAACACACTCAGACATTTTATCTTTGACAAAGTAGTCAAACAGGTACACTGCAAGAAAGAAAGTGTCTTTAATAAATGGTTCTGGAAAAACTGGCTTTCCACACACCAAAGACTAAAACTAGACCCATGTCTCTCACCATGCACTAAACTAAAATCCAAATGGATTGAAGATTTAAATATTAAAACATAGACACTAAATATACTGGAAAATAAAATAGGTAGGAATCTTGATCACATAGGTGCAGGCAGAGACTTCGTGAACAAAACTCAGACTGCATTGGAAATACTACAAAGAATCAGTAAATGGGATCTCACCTTAAAGCTTTTGCACAACAAAAGAAATTACTAACAGGATGGAAAGACAACCCCTAGAGTGGGAAAAAATTATAGCCAGTTGTCCCTTAGGCAAAAGACTTATATCTAGAACTTAGAACTGAAAAAAATCGGGTCCCCAAAATTCAAAGACCCAATTCAAAAATGAGCATCTAAGGTGAATAATACACACTTCTAAAATGAAGAAATACAAACAGCAAATAAATACATGAAAAATTGTTCAACATCACTGGTCATTTGAGAGATGCAAATTAAAACAACACTGAGATTTCATCACACTCCAGAAAAAATGGCTATCACCAAGAAATCAACCAATAACAAATGCTGGTGAGACTGTGGGGAAAATAGGAAACCTTCTCCACTGCTGGTGGGAGTGTAGACTGGTGCAATCACTGTAGAAATCAGTGTGGAGATTCCTCAGAAAAACCAGGATTAAAGGTCCCATTTGACCCAGTTATTGCCCTTTTGGGTATCCTCCCAGAAGAATTAAAAACATCATACCACAGCAATACGTGTGCATGCATGTTTATAGCAGCATAATTTGTAAAAGTTAAATCTTGGAAACAATCCAAATGCCCATCAATCAAGGAATGTATAATGGAATACTACTCAACCATAAGGAAGGATAAACTTGAGACTTTTATGGGTAAATGGATGCAACTCAAGAGCATACTCATAAGTGAAATAAATCAGACGCACATGTATAAACATCATAATGTCTCACTAGCGTGAGAAACTGAATGAGTAAATAAGATCCAAAATGTACATTAGATATTTGAAGGGAAGAAAGTGTTCAAAAGAAAGGAAAAACTATTATGGGAGAATGGGGAAAGGAAGGAAGGGAAAAGAAAAAAAATTATATATATATACACACACACACACAACAAGATATTTAAGACAATTATATAGCTAGTATCTCTTAGTTCATTGAAAAGGAAGGTTTGTGCTAATATTATTTGGACAATATTTTATGCCTATATCTTGTACTCTGAACAACTATTATGAAAATAACAATACACAAAGTATTAATTATTGTTACTCTCCTACTAGTCTGTTTTGAAACAGTTTCATTGTTATTTTTAATTTTTTCTCTTTAAAATAAAATAAAAAGTTGTATACATGCCTAGTTGCATATCACTATCTTGACATGATTTTTTTAAAGTTATCAAGAACATAGGTAAGAGTATGATGTAACTTGCATTGACCTACATCCTTCTTTTACCAGCCTTAAATCTGTAAACAGGTATTACCTCTACTACAACAGTACAGCTTCCATCGGGATTCTAAACTGTTGCTGTCTCTTCTAAGTCCATATCAAAATATTACTACTAAAGTAAATTTAAATTTGTCACATCTGAGGTTCCAATTCTATGTATGACTCCTGTTTAGTCATGAACATGTACTTACTAACCGTATCTTTTTCTCAAACTAAAAAAATAGAGATATGTGATTACTCATCTTACCAATATATGATAAACATTATGAGAAAACTTTAAAAACAATATCCAAACTCTGATGTTTTGATACATTACTTGACACAACTGATGAGAGATAAAGCAAAGACTACTATGAACAGTATGGATCTACAAAATGATTAAATATTAAGGGAAGGTTTGAGTCATATGCAAAACAGTACAACAGAAGTCTGGCAAGCACCCTAAATGTTATGTAAGTCTTGCATCTAACTGGCTAATTCTGCTATTTGCACATGCATTATAGAAAACCAATAGGGAAAGCCATCAGTTCTAACGATAAAAGACTTTATGTTCAATGACTAGAAAAAATTTTTAGTATCATTATTTCCACTTACCAAATTGTTTTAACTTTCTACTTTCATAGCTCAGGAGTAGGATTCCAGCTTCATTTCTCTAGCCTCACTGAAATTTAGACATGACCATACAACTTGTCTAGGTTTTTGAAATGTGAATAGAAGTGAAAATTATCATATCTGGTTAAGATTAAGGAACAAGTACAAAATTTGGTATAATCTCATTTTCCTGTTGTAGTAAATTAAAACTGGCCATTAATTCTCTGTAGCTAGCCAGGCAGGGTGCCACATGCCTGTAATCCCAGCACTCTAGGAGGCTGAGGCAGGAGGATTGCAAATTTGAGTCTCACCTGGGGAATTTAGCAAAACCCTGTCTCAGCATAAAAAATAAAAAGGGCTGGGAATGTAGTTCTATATGAAGACTCTGGGTTCAATCCCTAGTACCACCAAAAAAGAGGAAGGAAGGAAGGAAGAAAGGGAGGCATAGGAAGGAAGGAAGGAAGGAAAGAAGGAAGGGACAGAGGGAGGGAGGGAAGAAGAAAGGAAAGAAGGAAGGGAGGAAGGAAGGAAGGAAGGAAGAAAGGAAGGAAGGAAGAAAGAAAGGAAAAAACCTTGTGGCTTCTCTCATCAAGAGATGGAGCAAATTTCCCTCTTTTGTATCTGTGCTGACCCTAGAACTTGCTTTGTCCTCAAGAAGCCTGGAGACCTCGTGCTGTTTCTTGGAGCACTGCTGTCATGTACACAAATCCAAAGATGAAAGACCAAGTCCTTAGAGCTGCAATCTCAGCTGAGCCCCAGCCATGTGATCGAGGCCAATGAGCACAAGCCAGTCCCCAGTCAACCTGCCTGGAGCTCTGTGAGTGATCAGACTGCCCACCTAAGCCCAACCCAAGTGGCAAAGATATGAACAAATAATTGTTTCCATTTTCAATTCGTTTATTACCTAGCAGCAGTTCACTGAGACACCTGCCTGAGCAAATGTAGACGCACAGATGAGGCCCCGCCTACCTGGGTTTCTGAGTGAGGGAGACCATAGCAGAGTCCCTCAACTCACAATGAATGTAGTGTAGAACTTAGGAATAGCACTTTGCCATTTAGCTGCTGAAAATTTTAAAGATTTTATTTGGTTTGGTTTGGTTTTTACAGCAACATAATCTGGCCATTCCTAACAGATTTAGAAATTAGTCCCCAGAGGGAAATTCTGCTCTACCAGAAAAAAAATGGAGAGGAGAGGTAAGGCAGTGAGCAAAAGGGACATGTGACAAATGGGTGCAGACCTCTGAGGAAGGATAGACAGCACAGGCAACAAGGGACCAGCAGTGGGAGCAAGAATGAAACCTCCCAGGGGAGGTCTGTGGTTCACCGCTGTCGGAGCTCACCCTAGCTCACGCAGCCTACGAGCCGGTCCTGAACTAAAGATCTATCTGTCAGCACCAAGGGGCAAAAGACACCAAGTCACTGCTGTGACGAGAATCCCTGGGCTCCAGGACGCTGGGGAATGGGAGTCACAGCAGAGACTTCACGCTTCCTAATTGTCTTGAGTAAAAACACCCAGTAACTTGTGAAGCCCTGGGATAGGGAGGGAGGACCCAATGAAAGAGGGGAGAGGGTTTATTTGGGGTTTTTTCTCCTTTTAGCAATTCTTTTTTTAAAGTTACCGTTCATTCATCCTTTTGTGAAAAATTCACATAGTCACTACAGATAAAGTCATCGTAGAATCTTTCTTTGCCAGCCCCAGGCTCCCCAATGTTCTTCACTCTGTTCCTCTATTCTTCTCCTTGTTTTCTTGAGGTCTTTTCCTTCTCATATGGCCCATGTCTGGCAAATCTGCATTCCAGTTCATTTTTCTTTGCATAATTTGAGGATTCATAAATCAGGCCAAAGCCAATCATCTTGCCACCTCCGAAATGGGTTCTGCATCCAAATACAAAGAAGACATCAGTGTGGTCTTGTCCATTTGGATGAATTTTTCCTGAATTTCTGCCATAGGCACAGTTGCCTTCCCGGGATGAAGGACTTGGATGGCCACTTACTTCCTCTCAAGTGCCCGACAGTTGGCCGTGACCTTCCTGATTCAGACAGTCACAGTGTGTTTCAGGACGGAGGCCAATCCTCAGGCAGCCATGAAGGAAAACACTCCCTTTAATATTCGTATGCTCTGACTGTTGGTTCTTTGGTATAAGTAGCAACACTGGAAAAATACTGTAGATCTTTATAAAAAAAAAATTCATTCTATAATCCTTTTTATCAATGTGTAAGACTAGCGCAATCAAACACACAGTCAGGGTGTTATGTAGAATGTGACTTAGAATAAAAGAGATGATTTTGCTGTATGTTTTATTTGGATTTTACTAAGTTTTGAGAAATGTGATTTTTGCAAGACAGCAGGATAGAGAGGAGCTGGTAAAAATTTTACAGCGATTTTTAGACCTACCCAAGCTTTCCCCTGATATTTTTATAGACCTGACCTCCACTCAACCTTTCTTCTTCCTGGAACTGCAGCCACCATACTTGAAGTGTGCAAAAGAGGACTTAGATATCAGCGGGAACTCCAGGTGGGGGAGTGAGATTTAAGTGCAATTGATAACAGGCATCAGATAAATCTCAACCAAGGGAATGAGGCTGTCCCTTCTCAAGCAGCAGGCTTAAACATGCCCAGATCCAGGATTGATAGATGTGTGCCGCTGTTTCGTACACACCAAGGTGACCCCTTTCACTCAGCCTGCCATGGCAGTGATTCTTGAATAAATGTCCCCAATGGAGAAAGAAGTGCAAAAAGTGATTCTAACAAGCCAGACTCATCATCAACTCAACATCCCTGAGCCCCGGTGACTGAACCAAGCCAGGCTGACCCTATGGAGCCAGGACTTCATCAGTTTCACTTCATGCAACACTAAATACAAGATTTCCCAGCAAAAGCTCTGGTGACTCACATGGGAATAAGTATCCCAATATTTATGCCAGCTGGGCAGCTAATAAAGTAACTCTCAGCTATCCAAGAAGGCCGTTAGTCTTCACTCGAGTAAGGGAGGGGGTCAAGAACAAAGCAAATAAGCACAAGACAAGATGCATGTAACACTTCAGAAGAAATATGAGCAGAATGAGTAATGCTATACTATTTGATCATTTAACTGGGAGAGAGTCGAATGCAAGATGAGTGAGATTTGAAAAGTAGGGTATTTAAAATTGAAAAGACTCAATTTTTTTTCTCAACAAAATGAGCACCAATATAGAATCCTAACCTTCCCAGTTGAAATACAAATTACAGACTATCCTTTTTTACAAACACTATTTGCTTCAGGCTAAATCTCAGTCTCCTCACTCTAATAATACCTGCAGTTGAGAGATGTGGGGCTTTCTGACGCTCTGTAGTTATCCACCAGTGAAATACCTGCTTCTGTTACTTGTCATAGACTTTAGAATGGTAATGCTATAATAATTTCCTGACACTTTGGTTCTCCTCATAGATGAATTTAAATATAAACACACAACCCAATCTGCGCTACCACCTCCAAGTTCAAGAACAGAGTAAAAGCGGGCCAAACAATCTTGAAGTCTCAGTGGATGAAAGCTATCCCCGTCATCATTCCTAAGGCAAGACCACAGCTTTACATCAAAAGGCCTTTGAAGTCTATGAAAAAGTGATAGGATGTCTTGAAATGGGTTTTGACTCCATCTTCCACCCAAAAAAAACTCAATGAAAAATCAGATGAAATCATTTTTAACATGAAACCAAATAATGTTACTACTTCTTAATCAGCCACTTTGGAATTATCTAGGCACGAAATATATAGATGTTAAGATGTTAAAGGAATTTTTTTTCTTGCCCAATTCTGTGATTCTGTGCTCTTCACTTCTCAGTTGAGAGCAGTTTCACAGACAAATTGTCAACCCATGCATGGTCTGCATTTTCTCATGGGTTAGGGGATAAATCCTGTCACCTAACCCAGTCTTTGAAGCCTCATGTACCACATACACCTCTACTGATCCCTCTGTGTTCATCTGTGTGTGGCCCTGCCTCACTAGACCACTCGACGTCTCCCAAGCATTCCAAGCATCTTTTTCATGCCCCCATCTGTTGCTCTCCTCAGCTGAATCACCTTCTTCCCACTGTGTAAGGGAGACGAACTCTAACCAGACCCAGTGTCAGTCACTCACCGTGACTCTCCCGAGCGCTTAGCAGAATGAGCAGCGCTCTCCTCCGCAGCCACGAATGCTTTGTTCAAAAAGCTGCCTTAGAAATCATTACAGAACCATGTGCTTTTGAAAGGCAGGAATCATCTTTAGCCATCATCATTTCCTTGTCACTTAATAGAGCATTGTTTTATCTACTTCTGCAAAACAAATTATCCCCTGAGTTGGTGGCTTAAGGCATCATTTATTACTTCATGGAGTCTGTGAGTGGGAATCAAAGAACAGCTCAGCTAGGTTTAGGTCTCTGGATCTGTATCTTTCACAGGCTGCCACCAAGGTGTTGACAGGGGCTAGTGACCCATCTGAGTACTTAACTGGGGACAGAGCTACTCACAAGCTCACAGGTTGTTGACAGGATGAAGATCCCCTCTCAATGTGTGTAATCTCATGCCATCTGGGGCTCTCCACTGGGCAGCTCACAACACGGAACCAAGATCCATCAGAGCAAGCAGCTGAGAGGCGAGAGAAGCCAACCAGAGAGAATGCAGGAAGCTTACAATCTTCCATCACCGGGAGCAACACCCCAACACTTCTGCCTTCTGCTGTTTAGAAGTGAGTCACAGGTGGCAGGTGTGGTGGTGCATGCCTGTAATCCCAGCACTTAGGAGGCTGAGGCAGGAGGATCACTGTGAGTTCAAGGTCAGCCTGGGCTACAAAGTGAGTTTGAGGCCAGCCTGAACTGCATAGTGAAACCCTGCCTCAAAAAGCCTCTCTCTCTTTCTCTCTCTCTCTCTCTCTCTCTCTCTGTCTCTCTCTCTCTCTCTCTCTCTCTCTCTCTCAAAAGATGTGAGTCACAGGCTCCAGCCCACATGGCAGGCAATTACCCAAGGACATGAAAACCTGGAGTTCAGATGGCTGAGAGCTGTTTCAGAAGGTGCCTCTGGCAAATGCTTATACAGTGAGCATTCAGAAAGGATTTACTTATAAAAGTAGAACAGGACTGTGACATTTTCTTTAAATATCTGTTGTTGTGAGATCCAGCCTATAAATTTAAAGTTTACATAATAATAGAAATTATACAAGATTTATGTTCAGAAACATTTTCAAAATAAGCATTCAAATGAAAAGAATTGATTGGGGGGAGCTATCTCAACCAGAAAATCTGAATCACAACATCAAGAATCTTGATTTCTATGTCTTATTTTCCAAAAGCTCAGAAGAAAATAAATAGATAAATAAAAATAGAGGAAAGGTGGCAAACTGTTAACAACTGGTTAATCTAAATGAAGGATTTAAGATGCTGATTTCAACTTTTCTGCAAGAGAGGTGTTAAAGCACTATTTAAGGTAATGCAGAAGTGTCATTATATTAACTAATACTAGCTGCTGTCTCTAACAAGCCTGACAACTCAATGGCTTCACATGACACTTGTTTCCTACTCTTCCTAAAGTCAGTGTAGAGCAAATCTCCTAAATGGCTCTCATTTACACAATACACACTCCCTTCTATATCACAACCCAGAAGAAGGCATGTAGACAATTGCAAAGGGGTTTTTAATGTTCATAAGTGAAAATGCTATCCATCACCTCCCATTGTATCTCATTAACTACAAACTATTCAAATGGCCCCAGCCTAATTGCAAACAACTCTGGGAAACATGATCTATGTCCAAGAAAAGAAAGCAGGACAGGAGAACACCGAGCCCATCTCAGACAGAGGAGGCTTGCCACTCCCATGGCTCTCCTCATAGATGAAGAGCTAAGCCTCCTTCCACTAAAGATTAAATTATCAACAAGTTCCCGATGGTAACTAAATCTCAGGTATACAGATTCTCCTATCAAGAGCTTGGCAATGGTCTCTCCATCCTACTTTTCTTAAGGATCGAGATGGCAGCTTCAATTTAAATATTTCCGTTTCTCAGTGAACTGCGTAGTGCTTTCAACAAGTTAAACCAGGCCTAAAATAGTGTCATTGTCTTTAGAAGAAGTCGGGTATGTTGCCATCTTAGGAAGCTGAAGTCAACCTGATTCAGCTAAAGTCAGCCTTCGGCCTGGTGAGATTGAGTTATATTAAGAGCTGAGCTCTGAAGTAAGGCTTTCATGCTTTTATCTCCCAAAACCATTTCACCAGCCAAAACAGAATCCAGTCTCTATTTATGCATTCTGGCTCCAAACTGCCTTCTTGTTTGTACCAGAGAGCAAGGTGGAGCAGAGTGTTCAGCCTTCACAGACATGAGGGAGCAGAGGGACAGAAATGTGGGGGTCTGGGGGATCCAGTAGAGTAATAATTAAAAACACAACCTAAAGTATACTGGGTCCTTAGATGATGGGTTGTCATTGCAGTCCGGCTGCTTTAAAATGCTTCAAAAAATCTAGCATTCTCTTATAAGTGAGTGGGAGAAAAAAGTGTGAAAATATCGTGTTATATCTTTTTTTATGATTACAATGTAAACACTCAAAGAAAAACATGTAGTATCTGCAGTGTGTGTGTATGTGTGTGTGTTTAATAGAAGTCCTGCCTGATGATCCTGAACAGACTGATAAAAAAAGAAGATACTAAAGATAAACACTCACTGTACCTTCTGGATGATCTGCATTAGCACAGCAACAGAAAGAGAAGCATGCTTTTGCCTCATGGCTAATGAGTGCAGCATACTAAGCAATGCAATCTCTCTTTAATTATTAGTATTCTCTTCACCAATAGAAATATCACAGATACAACCCTAGGGCTTAATATGCATGTGTTTGTTACACATGAAGAATTTGAGGTCAAGGAAATATAAAAGTATTAACTATGCTTGTATTTTCTCAACATCAGAGTTACAAGACAGAAGAGTTTAGCAGATGGGCAATTATAATGCCAGTGCTATCACTGCATTATATTGGAGCATGAATTCTTCATGACTCTCTAGGTAGGAGACCTTGGTTTGAGTGGTTGAACTCCAAATAGGTTTCAAAATATCAAAAGGCAGTAATTTCTTCTATATATTTCTGTGAAAAGCAGAACTGGGACTATTTTGCTGTAACTCAGCAATTCTTAAATTGACTAGAAAAAAAAGATATCTTTCTGTTTGGATTTGACTGTAATTATACCCGCCCAATTTAGATCTAGTTGCATAAGAAGGAAGGTGCACAACTGAAAAGACCTAAGACCTTGGGTCATTGAGAACAAGGTTGCTTGCACCTACCATGGGTGTGATTTAAAATTGTGGCAGGTGTTGGGGATGTAGCTCAGTGGTAGAGCACATGCTAAGCATGTGTGAGGCCCTGGGCCCAATGGCCAGTATCAAAAAGAAAAACTTATAATAAAAATTTCAGAGACAGTACCAAGTCCCTAATAGTTATCCCATAATTCTGAAAGGCTTCATTTCTCCCATTTGTTAGAGTTTGGTGAATCTGTAAATCTCCTGAAATGATACACAGAAAGTGTCAATTTTTGTAGAGGCTTGTGACATTTTTCTGGGGAGAGTGCTTAAGGCTCTCATCAGATTCCCCAAAGATCCCTGAGCCCACTGAAACTAAACCACTGGACCCTTGTTTGGTTAACATAAGCTCTTCAAATGCTAATTGCCCCTGGAAGGTTAGAGATGTTTTTGCACAAACAGTTCTCCAAGGCTGGACGGCCTGTGAGCAGGGCCTGTAGGGATTTTCTCAGTCAGAAACCTCCCTCTTAGGGACATCTCTGCCACTCCAGGTTGCATGAGTGGGGACCTCAGGTTCACAGACCATGTCAGCAGGTGCTGCATGGTGCTTGTTCTGTGGGATCTTTCCAGGAAATTTGCTAAGCAGAGACCTGCTCACAGCTGAATTTCACTGGTTTTTCCAGCCCCTGCAGAGGGAAATAGTAACAAAGAAATGAACAACTTGGAAGTTCTAATTCCTAAACTTCTCAGTCCACCTAAAATGTTTTGAGTGGAGTGAGCAAGTTAAAGAATATAGCTTATTTATTTGTCAAGTTCCTCTGTGTGAAATTTGATGTTTGAGAATGACAGTGCTTTTTGTAAAAAGGAAAAAAAAGTTTCCAGATCATGAAATCATGTTAGACAATCTTGACCTCAACATACACTGTTCAGTTGACAGTTTTACATGTGAAATTGTAAAATATGACTGAATATTATAATTTTATTGAATTCAATCTTTTAAAAATAGATCCCATTTCTTTAATCCCAGAACTGGGGAGGCTGAGGTAGGTGGAGCATTGTGAGTTCGAACTGGCTTGGGCTACAACATGAGCACAAGGCTGGCCTGAGCTACATAGTGCGACCCTGTCTCAAAAAACTAGGACTGGGAGTTTGGCTCAGTGGCTTAAGTGCCTGCCTGGCAGGCATGAGGTTGTGAGTTCAATCCCTAGTGCCACAAAAAAAAAAAAAATAGATCCAATTTCTAAAAATGTATGTCAGTATACATTTGCCAACCATCCTCTAATGAGTGGAATTCATTTGCAGGTATTAGGCTATCTTTTATTTCAGAAAATTATGGTAACATAAAATAAATATGCCAGTTCAAAAATTTCTTTATCCATAAAATTCAAAAGCCTAAAAAAAATGAGAAAAGAAGGGAAAAATGGAAACAAAACTTTTGTAAATAAGGAGGAAAGAGGGGTTGAAGGGAGAGTAAGGAAATGAGACAAAAAAGAATCAGGGTATATCATGTACAAGTACAAATTCCCTGTGATGAATGTGATCATGTGCACCTACAATGTACCAATAAACTTAATTAAATTTTTTAAAAATTCAAAAGTCTATCACTGATTCATTCCATCAGGTGAGATGGCTTGTCCCTTTGATCTCCTTTTAGAGAAGTCATCATACCTTTTAATGAAGAAAGGGTGGAGGCAATGACAGAAAAGATAGGAGAGCTGTTCTGAAACCCTGAGGAAGGGGTGGTGTCCTAGTGCACTTTTTGGTGACTGTTGCAAAATACCTGGGAGTGGGTAATTTATGAAGAACAGAAACTTATTTCTCAAAATTCTGGAGGCTAGAAGTCCAAGATCAAGGTGTTGGCATCTGGTGTGGGCCTTCTTGCCAAGCCTTTACAAGACATAATGTAGAAAGGTAAGACACAGAAAACCCTGCAAGCCTTTTTTGTAATGGCAATACTACATTCATAAGGACAGAGCCTGCATGACCTAAATACTTCCTGTCACTGTCGAATAGGAAGAACAAGTTTCCAACACAAGAATTTGGTGATGCGTATTAAGATCAAAGCATAACTGGAACACATTTATGAGGGCTTGGAACTGTCTAGGGTGCTATGGGACTTCTAGAGATGTGGGTACCATCTTTGTATGTGGGGCCCCCCCATACAAATTCTGTTCCTCAACATCAGGTTACCAATGAACTGCCCTCACCAATGGGGTATGTTTGTGACAATAACTATCTAACAAAGTTAAAAGCCATTGTGCTCACTGCAAGGATATCCGGAAAGGATTATGTTCTATAGAAAGCTAGTAGTTGTAATTACAACAGATTATTTGATATATGTGTTTATAGAGAATTCTGGAGAATTTTTTCAGTAAGAATCTATCGTTCTGTGAGCACATGAGCATCTGCAGAGGAGGGAGTTGCTGCTTAGTTACAGACAAAGCTCACAAAACTGGTGGTCTTGCCCACACAGTTAACTGGGACCTGGTATGATGGCAGCTTTGCATGGAAATTCCCCCATGGAAGCCATTCCTGCCATCTGAAGCCTGTCTCAGCAGCCCTCCACTCCTTCAGCAAATATTTATTTGGAATGAGATGGATCTTTCCACCCCATCTAATTCAACTGGTAAATATATACAGCAGCCAAACAAGGATGCTGGACCTTTAAATATCAAAGGCCATATTTATATTAAGTGGAAGCTATATCCTTAAATTTCTAAAAATCCTGGATTTTCTTTCTTTCTTTTGTTTAAGAACTGTGACCATCGGTCTGAGAAGTGACTGCTCACCCTATGGCCTGCTGCTGAAATCTCTCTGGGTCACTTGCCGACTTCAGTTTACAACAAAGAAAAGCTTATTCTGTAACTATATAAAAGGATTTTCTTAAAAAAAAAAAAAAAAACTCCTACCTGTCTCAAAGGAATACTGAGAGGATGACTTAGATAATGCCTCCAAAGTTACTTTTTAATGGTGCTATGAAAATAAATGATGTCACTATTGTCACTTTGACATAGGCAATAATGTTACTTGTTTTCTTGCAAAAGCAAACTTCGCATCCAAAGAAAAGCAAAGATACTTAAAGAGGCCACTATTTGGACTTAAAAATGTACACATGACTGGATGGACATTTTCTTTCAATGGTTTCCTTCTCTTTTCCCCGCTCTAAGTTCATGCAGTCTCATGACACCTGAAGTTTCTAGAGTCAAGGGTTGGGAGAAGAACAGGAAAGACAATAGCCATGAATAAGCAGAAAACATCAGATAACAAAATTATAGAAACATCACAGGAAGAGACTTCTGACAGCAAATAATTCAAACTCTGTTCTACTAGTAGAAGACTTAGAAGTTTAAACAACATTCCAAACATTGCACAGTTAGGAAACAGTGGCAGTCATTCTTAAACACAAGTAAATGATGGGAAGCAGAGGAAGAAATCTCCAGTGCTGGTTTCAGCATCACCCTCATCCTGAAACCAGGCATTCAACTTCAGAGACTCTACAGCGGGGAAGTGAAGAGCTAGGAACCCTGAGTCCAGTGGTCGGGGAGCCCTCAGAACTCCAGCCCACTCCCTAACTGGGTAACTTGGACAAATAATCTCTCCAAGAGTAATTTCCCTGGGGTGTAAAAGATATTAGCTGGCCCTCCTCACCACCGAGGGCTGTTGAGCAGATTAAATGAGGCTACGTAGGCAGTGCTTAGCACAGTGTCAAATGGTAATTGTTGCTTTTAATGTCCCTAGATGCCACAATTAAATGAGAAAATGCACATAATGTGTTCATCACGATGGCTGATATCATCATAAGTGCTCAACAAATATTGGGAAGTATTATTACTTCACGCTCCCACATAAATGTTCACGTCGCAAGTGCATGTTGAGTTTTTATAGGTGTCGGGAGCCAGGTCTGCCCCCAGATGAGGGGGAAAGTGAGGGACCCACTCTCCAAGGTCCACTTGCTTACAGTTAAGGGAAAGAGACAGACATGCAGTCAAATAAATGCTCTACATCAAGGGCAAAGCCTACAGCCAAATCCATACCTATTTGAATATGACCCATGAGCCAAGAACAGCTTTTATATTTTTTAATGTTTTAGAAAAAAATAAAATGAAAAATACTTCATGGCACATGAAGAATTTATGAAATTCAAATTTCAGTGTCCATAATTAAATTTCTTGGAGCACAGCCACGCTCATTCATTTACATATTTGTCTATGACTGCTTATACCCCAAAACCGCCAAGTTGAATGGTTGCAACAGAGACCATATGGACAGCAAAACCTAAAATGCTTACTGTCCAGCCCTCTGCAGAACAAGTTGCCAATCCCTGTCCTATATCTTCATAAATATTGCCACACAGACATGCACTGAAGGGTGCTACAGAAGCACAAGGCAATGACGGGGGACACTGGGTCCCCCCTGGGAACTGGGAGAAGCATCTCGAAGGAATGATGTCTTAGAGGATGAGCAGGAGTTTGCCAGATGGAAAAGGGGACATGACCCGGAATCATGACCCAGCAAGAGAAGGTTGGGAGAATAGCATGACCCTGAGTAGCCTCTCCAAGCCAACTTATACGTCCCTGCCCTAGCCACATTCGTACGTGCTCCTGGCTTCCAATTGTTTATTAATCTCTGAAACTTAATGCCCAGACTATCTTCTCTCAAAAAAAAAAAAAATCACAGAGAACTTTTGATCCCTCTGAGGTTTTCAGGTTTCTGATGAAAATGAAATGTAATGGCCTCGTTACGAACACGCTCCTTCCTGTGTCCACGTCCGGTCTCATTAGCATGTGTCACATGATTGATCTGTAACTGCAGTTCTGACTGCAGATGTGAGAACCATACTTAGCTACTAAGTTTTAAGGAGCACTGCGACATGTGCTCCATGCATAAAAGGAAGCAGGAAAAAAGAAAATAAACAAGATAAGGGCAGGACTTAGCAGGTGGTATCAAATGCCATCTGGTAACATGGGGACAGCTGGCAAAGGGGTGTTGTCTTCTGATTCCTAGGCGAACACATGAGCAGCACTGACAATTGAAAAACATACTTGAAACTTGAAACATGGAGGAAAAGTGAAGAGCAAATGCCTAGGTGACTTCAGTCCTGGGGCCCTGTGGCCCACCCTGGGTTTTACGTGTCAGTGGAAATTCCTGCTTTCATAAACTCAGAGGCTGCCATAAACTTGAAGGCACATGACAGAAAGACTGCACATGTGAAATACACATCCACACACGCATGCATGGGCACGCATTCCTCTTCTCCTCTCTGACTCGGAAGGGCCAGTTAATGGGCAGGCAGGCAACTGCCCAGCACAATGCAGTCCTTCAGCCTCCACCCATGCACAGCAGATCTCTCCAGCTCTCCCAGGCATCCCCAAACACTTTGAAGCCCCACTTCATTCATCCAGTCCCCACTCCTCCATGAAGGCAATGGAGCACTGCCATGAGAAATACACTAGCTTTGGTCCTGCTGATACTCTAACAAGACAGAAACTGTCCCTGTATTCCTGGAGCTTTCTTCCTGGCAAGGAAGACAGAAGCAATGGTCAATACAATGAATCCTCTGGATCCTACCGGAGCCACCCTAGCAGGGGTCTGCAGTGAGAAGGGAAGGGAAAGGATATCTGTGGACAATTCTTCCAGGGTTCCTGTGTACTGCAGTCTATCTCCTACTTTTTGGTAGTGTGATTAAACAAATCTGCCTTTTGCTTATACAGCCAAGCACGCAGAAAGGCTGTGACCAAGAGCCCAATCCCAGCCACAGGCCACACGCCCTACTCAGGGCGCCTCCACTGGCTCCCCAGCCACTCTCTCCCCGCCCGCCTCCCCTCTTACCTAAGATGGGTGCTCTGCCAGCATTCTTCCCCGTTACCCCACAAACAGACGCTGTGGACAGCCCCACCAGGTCATCAGAGATGCCCAGACATGTCTACACAGCAGTAGGGAAAACCGCAGTGCTTCCCTCAGAAGCTACACAGCCTCAGGGAAATGCACTCGGATTCAGCAGTCCTGGTTCATTAGCCATGCTGGACATGCCTGGGCTGCACTTAGAAACCGAGCAGCATCCTGGCTACAGGCATATACAAATACCACTTACTGAGGGCCCTGCAAGCAAAGAAATTGTGTGGTTTGGATTGCTGGGATCAAAACTGAATTTGCACTGCGTATTTATCATTTCCTGACGGATACATACACCATAAATCAAGCTCTAGCACACTGTAGCAATGCTTTCAGGTACAAAGGAGATACAAAGTTCCTCTTTGTTATGCTCATCTCCACCCAAACAGTATATTTTCTTAAATATGGAGCCAAAGACAACAAATCACTCAACTAAATAAGGAAATACTCTTGACACAACAAATACTCTCCAATAAAATCAGAGTGAAAATGTACTTTCTTTGCCTTTGATAAAAAAATGTGGCTGGGGATATAGCTCAGTGGCACAGCCCCTGCCTGGAAAGCGTGAGGTCATGAGTTCGATCCCTGGTACCAAAAAACAACAAAAAAGAAAAGAGAATGTGCAGAAGTTTGAAAAAAGCTAAGGAGTTCACTTTTAACCTTGCTCACCATAACAACCAAATAAACTACCTGCTCTTTGTAAGAACAGCTTGCAGGGCTGGGGAGGTAGCTCAGTGGCACAAGGCGAGCTGAGCATGCATGAGGCCCTGAGTTCAATCCCCAGCACTCTAAAAAAAACAAAGTCTACTTCAGTTAAAATGAATAAATTGTTGTTTAATATTTATATGTGTCAAAGGTATATACAGGCTTATACCATAAATAAGATTGTTCCGAACACACAGTAAATTCCTTCCCTAAGGATCTTCACAATCAGAAGAATAAATAAAAGGAAGAAAACTCCTGCAGTGGGAGCCCTGCGCAGATGACAGATACAGAGGAGGGAAGGTTCGGGCAGGGTGTGGGCAGCCCCAGGTGTGCGGGATGTGGAAGAGGCCACTGCGGAGAACACACCATAAACCAAGCTGCAGCACAGAAACCGCAGCTGTCAACAGGGGAGGGCATAAGACAGAGAAGGAGACGGGGAGCGGTTGGAAAGTAAAGTGCTGTCTCAGACCCTGGGCTTTGTCCCTAGGACTAACGATGTTCAACAGAAACTCCTGTGCAGGGGGTCTCCCTAAGCAGAGACCCCACCAGGGCACATTACTCTCAGGGGGTGGCTGTGAAGGTGGACTCTGAGAGGAGATGGGGTGGACCTCCTGGCTCTGGCAGGGAGTGTGGTTTGGTTCAAAGTCTTTCATGGCCTCAGTAAGCCTCAGTTTCCTCATCTGTAGGATGGGGTAACAGTAGTAGAGTAGCTAGACCAGTGATGGTGAACCTTTCAGAGCTTTCAGTGATAACCAACAGCCCACTGTGGCGCGTGTGCCATAGGTTCACCACCACTGTATGGGTTGCAAGATTAAATGAAATAGTGAAGAAATTACAGTCCTGACATGCAAATAAAGTTCCAAATAAATCTAATCTATTGCTTTTAAAGTAAATATGCCTATCCTTTGCCACGACCCATGTGGCTCCTGAGGTTCTTGGAGTGAAGGACTGCAAGAGGATGAGAAAATAAAGAAGAGACAAAGCTGGGGTCAAGTGGAGCCCTTACTCTCCTGGTGGGACGAAAGGTACTACTCAACCACTGTAACATGTTTATTTACATACTGGGAAGGATAATGTCAATTTCAGCCCCTCTGCCTAGCAACCCATTACTTGGATTGTCTAGGAACTTGGTGTTTTACTGGGCTGTAGTAACTTCTTCACTGTGGCTGACCCCAGTGCTCTTTGTTTTTTGATAGAGTCATGCCCATGTCATGCCCTAGGTCAATTCCTAGCTCACCGGCTCCCAACAATCCTTATCTTGAAAAATAAAGGAAGTGGAAAAATGGGCTCTAAGGGACAGGCATGAGATCTGAAAGTCCCTGGTGTGAGCACTGGGTAAGTCATCTAATGACCCGGCATCATTTCTTTATAGAAAACAAATGTATTGGACTAAATTATGTTGGACTAAGCCTGAGGTTCTTTCACATCCTTAAAATAATTCCATAACTCCGAGTTTAAAACCGTAAGTTCCTACATAAATCACATTTCTTGCCCAAATGCCAAGCACCATATGGGCTCTCTTGCTCTCTGTAGTATAGATCCAGTGTCACCATAAATCAATGTCTCCTGAGAAACAGCTGCCAAATTTAGAATAGAGTGTGGGTGTTTGTCCCATTACCCAACAACAAGAAGAGGTCCGTCCCTCTCTTATAGTTCAGCGTCAGGCCCACCAACCCTATGTTCCCTTAGCTCTGAACGTCGCATGACTTTGGCACTTTTGCAGGGAAGAAGTGACATTCATGACCTTATTATATCTTTGGAGAAATGCCTCAAGGCCTAAAATTATAAAAAAGATACCAGTTTCAGTGACAAAGTTTTCCTAAACCTGTTATGGCTGAAATAAAAACTGCAATGCTTACTCTGAACAACAAAAATGCTATTTGAACTGTGTGCATAGTTGCACTAAAAGAAATCAGTGAAACATGTCTCAAGGTAAATATCTTTAGATGATTTCCAAAGCCCAGTGTTGTGGTAAGGAGTGGCATGTGTACAATTTCAAAATACCTCCTTCTTTGTATTTCTCATAACCACGAGTGCAATATTCCTGCTCCTTTGATAAGAGGCAGATAACATTTCATTTCCTTAGTGTTTCACGAGCCTTTTAAAGTCCATAACAAAAGGTGATATGAAACGGATGTATAAGACTTAACCTAAAATCCAATTGTGTTCAACAATCATGCTGCTTATGGAAAACCCCCTTGTACAAGATCATGTGTGATATATTTGTGCAGCAATACATAGTTGCCACAATAAATGATTGTGATGACTTAAGCGCCAGATATTGATGCTGCCCTCATCTCCCTTTGAACACAGCTCCTTCCTATGGAATCCACAGGAAGCCTCTTGGTTGAATGGGATGTTTCTCTCACATGTAAATTAAACTAAACTTTCTAAGTGTTAAAGCCAGCGCACCAACCAAGAGAAGAGCAACTCTGCATGTCTCCATTGGGCTTACAATACAAGGGGATTTTGGTCCTGTTTCAGTTGCAAAAGAACAATTTCAGCTTTTGAGATACAATATGGGAAATAAATAACAGTTCTCATATCTTATGGAATCATAGTGGCAAACTGATTTAATAAGACATGAATGGAAAAGAATCATGAATTTAGATCAGAAATTCTGGGTTTCCATCCTGGCACCCCCCCACTTAAGGGTACCTGTCTGAGGTAAATGAGATAGTCATCTCCCAGGACCATTATGAGGCTGAATAAAGTAATTTAGGCCAATAGAAAAGAGCTACACAAATGTTGGTCGTAATTCTGTCATCTAATCAATACCACCTCCAATCCTCTGTGGAAAGAGATAGAATGGCCAAATGCATGGAGACGAGAAATGCCAAATAACAGATCTTGTCCCCAGCCATAAGTCCCAGTATATACACATGTAACATCTCATATTACAAAGTAAACTGTAGCAGTCATGAAGCCTCCAGACAAACAACAGAATAGTGGTGAGGACAGAGAAATGAGGAGTTACTGTTGTAGGGTAGAGTTTTAGTTTTTGGCAGTGATGGTTGTACATTATAAATGTATTCAACAGCACTGGACTCTACACTTTTATAAAAGAGTTAAGATGGTAAATTTCCATGTCTTTTAACACAAGAAAGATGGCAGAAAAGATCATGGGCATAACCGAGCATAGCTGTGCAGTCTGAGCCTACACCAGGGGATCTGGCAGGAAGGAGGACAGGCGTGGAGATCCAGCTCAAACTCTGCTCAAGAGAGGCTCGTGTGTTAAATCCTCAGAGAGTTCTCAAGGCTACCATCACCCTACCATTACAAAGCCATGGTTACCCGATGGTTATGCTACTCCAGTGAATGAAAATGAAGTGTCCAAGGGATTGAAGTATGAGTCAAGGGGTTCGGACACCTGGGCCAATGCCATGTGTAGTACACAATGGAAATCTAAGTGCAAAGGAACTCTCAAGGCAGAGTTGGGCAGATCAATATAAACTGAGACATGATGATGACTCAGCCACAGATGTTCAGTTCCACACTCCTATTACGGCCATCAGCAGCTTCTGAATCCTCAAAAGGGAGAGTTTATATCAAGAACCCAGGACACAAATCTAGGACAGACAGACCCAACCTCCATCACCTCTAACACAATAACATTCAATCCTTGGGTCAAAAATATAGCTAAACAAACATGATGAAGTGTCAACCAGAGCTATGCTAGAAACACAAACCAAACGTTTTTCTCACTCATATCTCTGAACAAATGGAGACGAAGGCTTTCCCAATGAGGCAGGGTGGGAGCCTCAATCTAATTGGCACTGAAGGTGGGGACAACGTCCCGAGGTCTGGGTTTAAGAACTCTGAGGTGAGTCTGTCTGACACAGGTCACCAAGGACAAGGCAGGTTGCTCGCAGATGGAGATGAACAGAAAAATCCCAAGAGATGAAAACTGGACATTGAACTGAGCAGATAAAATGCTGTGAACCAAAGCAATGTATATCAATGGTCCATTGACAAGGAAAGTGATCAGGGATGGGGGAGAGATAAGAACAAGGAACAGCATGTAAGCCAGATGGGTCTGGACAAGGAGCAGAAAAGGGTGTGTGCTCTTAAATATACCCTTATGTGGATGAACTAGTAATATTGAAAAGACCAAGATCAGAAGAGACAGAAGAATCCAAACCCTTAGAATTCTGGAAAGCCAATCTATGAGCAAAGGAAATATGTTTGAAAACCAAGGTGAATGGAACTGAGAAGTAGAGAACATGTACAAAGGGGAACTCTAGAGCACAGCAGAGAGTCAACAGTCATCTATTCACTCAACAAACTTCACTGAGTATCCATTAATTATGTACATTCCAGTCATAACAGTAGCAGTTAACACTTAGCATTTATCCTACGCATACTAGTATAGGAATTTTTAAAACACTTAGCCGTCATTTCCTTTTAATCTACCACTATTCTGTAGATGAGGAAACTGAGGTAAAGAAAGACTGCCCAGCTCGCGAGGATTCATTCGCTAGTGAGAGGCATGCAGAGTCAGACCAGCAAGGTCCAGATGCAGGGTCTGCGCTTGCACCTTTACCTATGATAATGGCTTGCTACCTTCAGCTCCTCTGCTCGCTTCTGCACACGGTGGGAGCCTGGCTCCTATATCTGAAGGATTTAAAACAGAAGTTCCAATGGTAGGAAAGAAGAAATGGGGAAGTTCCCATGAAAAGATTCACTCAGTCACCAAATTCTTGCCCGCACTGGGTTCAATGCTGGAAGAGCTGACCAATTATGGAATTTTAACAGTAGCATTAATTAGAGCAGGGAGAAAGAATACAATCTCCCAAACATTCTTCCATCTTTCTAACAACAGATTTGAATTTACTTGGTTTCCCTGAAATCTTGATTTTTTTTAACAAAAAAAGTCTTGATATCCTATGGTCTGCCATTAAATAAACTAAAACCTTACTCAGAAACTAGTTTTGTTTAGAATGTTAGTTGTGAAAGTTTAAACAACTTCAACAAGAAACTCTTTAAATGTGTCTGTATTGAGGATAATTTAGGAGCAGCACACCCTGTACGGAGACCTCGAAAGAGACGTTCATGAAAATGAACAGGAACCTCCAGTGACATTGAAACTGCTTCGTGGAAGGGTCCTGTCCGACTCTCTCAGGGAGAAGTGCTCTAGCTTCCGGCTTTGCCTGGATCTAGAGCCCTTGAAGAAACAGCTCTTGAACCTCAAGGGCTGGGCACAGGATGTTGGGAAGCACGGTAGGCTGCAGTTTTTAAATTTTCCTTCCATGAGCTGTTTCAGTTATCTATGGTCACATAATGTTGTGATTCTATCTAGAACTCCCTCAAAGTCTCGAGAGTAGGGGGAGCTAGAGGGACTTTGGGAGTGACTGGATTACAGTGATTTTACAGTTGCCTGCTGTTAGCAATGTGGACTGGTTGGAGGAGGTGGGTCACTATGGGCGTGACCTGGATGTTAACTCTCTGCTTCCTGGTCGGAAGAGGCGGGTCACTATGGGTGTGACCTGGATGTTAACTCTCTGCTTCCTGGTCGGAAGAAGCGGGTCACTATGGGTGTGACCCGGATGTTAACTCTCAGCTTCCACTTCCACAGTGCCCTGAGCCATTCTCCTCCACATATTCTCCTGCCGTGTATTCCTGCTTTCAAACCAGCTGACCATGCAAGGACTGAGGCTACTGAAAAGTGAGCCAAGATAAATCTCTCCTCCTTTAAGTGATAGGTGTCTTGATGAGGAAAGTGACTAAGACACAATAACAAACCACGCTAAAACATAGGTGCTTAGAGCAACAAATGAAACCCGTTTGTGCTCGAAAATGTGCGGTGAGGGCAGAGCTCAGCAGAGACAGCGCCCCTCTGTGCCACTCAGCGACCGCAGGATGGGGACTTGCCTAACTCCAGCGCACTGGGTCAAGTATGGCAGCTGCAAAGCGGCTCAGGACTTCGAGGCACGTGTGCCCAGAAAGCAAGCCCAGGAAAAGCTCGGTTGCCTCGACATTATCCAGCTCGTTCCACCGTCTTCCATCAGTCACCAGGGATCCACTCCAAGGCTGTCCGGGGTCAGGAGGAGCGCAGACTCCATCTCTGTGTAAGAATCCCAAGACTTGGGAAATCACGCAGGGTGGAAGACACTGCTTGTGCTATTTTTGATGCAGTCTACGGTGTGAATCCAGACAGAAGAATTGGTCCCGGCTGAGCCTGTGCCTTCCTCCTGCAAAATGAGCCATCGCCTTTCTATCTATGGGTGGGCCACCACTTCTTTCCTGTAAGCCAAGTCCAAACTTTCCATAGATTCACAAACCACAGATTTCCACCGCCAAAAACACATAAATATTCCCAGTGCCAGGTTATAATGCACCTTTCTCTGGATCTCCTGCACTCTTATTTCTTTGAGTGTATATAGTACTTCTAAAATTTTGCCTAATAAATCTCTTTATGTCTCTTAAGATGGAGGAGAGGGAAGAAGAAGGAGAGGGAAGAAAAAGAAGTGGTCCAGGGTGCGGGGACTGATGTTCTACTACTAAGAAAATACTAACTTATCTCCTAAAGCTGCAGCTATTCTGTCTGTCTTCTCTACTGAGAAAACTCAGCTAGTTGTGTGCCTTCCTCTACCCACACTGTTTGGCAAACTCCACAGGCAATAACTTATCCGCCTGCACTTTATTTTCCTACCATTATTTTCCATTTGCTTCAGTTTTCCTCACTTTTAAAACATTGTTGTTTGCTAAACTGCCTTAAACAAAGTGAGATGAATTTTAAAATGTTCTAAGAAACCAGAGAATCTACACAGTCGGAAATAAATCTGGTTTTTTAAAGATATCAAAAAGCCAGGTGCCATGGTACACAGATGTAATCCCAGTTACTCAGGAGGCTGAGGCAGGAGGATCACAAGTTTTAGGTCAGACTAGGCAACATACTATTAAAAAAGTAAAAAGGACTGGAGTTGTACCTCAGTGGTGGAGAGTCCCTGGATTCATTCCTCAGTACTGGGAGGGGACAAGTGTGTTAAAGCATCATTTTTTAGCTCTCATTAAAAGTGTGTCCTAAGATTAGAGGTTGGTCCCTCACTGGTCCTAAACGTGATTTAAATTATTCTTTTTCCTTTAGTCAGGCATGGGTTTGGGGTTATAGACAAGAAAATCAGTACATTTATATATATCTGGGAGAACTATTAAATTGCATGACTTTTTTCACAAAATAATTTGGTGATTTTTATTAAAGACTGTAAAAATACCACCAGTTGGTCCAGTCAGATCCCTCTGGGTTCTAGAGTAAAGAAATAATGTAAATTTTAGGAAATCTGTTTTCTGCACCAGGACATTATATGCATTGGGTAGTCATCTCAGTTTATCTTTTTTTAATAGTGATAAATATACATATATTAAATTTACTATTTTAACCAATTGAAGTGCACAATGCAGCCTTCACCACTATTCTTCTTTTTTTTTAATTTTATTTTAAAGATAAAACAAGAACAGAACAGAACAAAGTCAATCAAAACAAAGTAGTAGAACTGGTACAGAACTTCAAAGCAAGATACTAGGAAAACAATAGCTACCATAGTATATCTTATTGTCTTCACAATAGTTGACCATTCCATCAGGTATAGCAAAATCAAACCCCCCCCCAAAAAAATAGAATAAATAACCAATCAAAATAGAATATGAAGCAAAGCAAATAATCAGAATAATGCAAAACAATGAGAACAATATTGGACCTCAAAGACAAAACAGAAGGGAATCCCCCATATTTGCTACATTGCAGAATGTCATCCTCCCAACAGATGCTCAGACTGCTGGCCCCACCTTCACCACTATTCTTATTCAGAACTTTTTCAACATCCCCAGTATAAACTCTGTACCCATTAAACAATAACTACCCATTTCCCCCTCTTTTCTTCCAGCCTCTAGTCACCACTATTCTGTTTTCTGTCTTCATCAGTTTAACTACCAAAGTGTCCCATATAAGTATAAATCCTAGGATATTTGTGCATATGTGTGTGTGTGTCTGACTTACTTCACTCAACAAGATGTTCTCAAGGTTCGCCCACGTTACAATAAAATTTCACTGCTTTTTAAGGATGAATCATGTTCCACGATGTATATGTAACACATGCTTAATCCATTCATCCATCCATGGGTGTTGAGTTTCTCCTGCCTTTTGGTTATTGTGAATACAGGGATACATATATCTATTCTGAGACCTTGCTTTCCTTTCTTTTGGATATATACTCAGAAGGGGAATTGCTTTCACTATGTACAATAAATATAAATCAGGAAATTACTAACTAAATTATGGTGAACACCTTGTTCTGTCTCCTGTGTCACTGAGGACCTGAAGTCCTCCTGTGCTGCTGCAGCTGCCTTTCCCAACCATCTCTGCACCCTGCCCTGGGCCCAGCACCATGCATGTCTCCTGCTTGTTATTGTCCCTCCTGTCCCTCTGAGAGCTCTGTCAGAGACAGATTTCATCTTTCAACTCTGGCCCCAATTCCTTAATATGATACTTGGCACATAATATGAGCTTGGTGAGTGTTAATTAAGTTGAAGTAATGGAGCAGTCAGAAATCTCATCATCATAAATTGGTTTTGGTTTTGGTTTTGGTTTTGAAACAGGGTCTCGCTATGTAGCCCAGGCTGGCCTCGAACTTGCAGCGATCCTCCTGCCTCAGCCTCCTGCCATCATCATAAATTTGATTCAGATCTTTGTCAGCTGATTTGAAAACCCTATCAAGGACATGAACCTAGACTGCAATTTTGAGACCACACAGTGAAAATTTTATCCTTGGTAGGAAAACCTTAGAAGAAATGTGAATAAACCTAGCATCTCATATTTAATGCACAGAGAGAATGAGGTTCTTGAAAGACCCACAGTGTTCCAGGAAGGACTGTAAGCCCTTCCCGCACACAGCACACTGCCCCTCCACTTCTGTTCCACTGACTGTGTACACCATTACACCTGTACGTATGCTAGCACATTAAATAAGCACCTAATATTTCTAACCTGCCAAAGCTAGTAAAAGTTTAATAGCCACAATATATTTAACCTACTTTTAAGTATTGAAGGAAAACTTGTATCAGTGAATCACAAATCTTATTTGATCTGGACCCTCCCCCATTTGATCCTACATCCTCTTGAAAGTTGAATCAGGCCTTTACTCAACATTTTTTTCCCTGAGAAGCCCACTGAGCTCCATTTTCTTCCAGAGCACACCAGCCTACCTCCCGAAGAAAACTTATGAACTCGTTTTAAAAAGAAAAGACTAAGACAAGAGGGCTCAGACCATGTGAGTAGATTCTGCCCCCTCAACACCTGACCAAAGGTAACAAGACCCTCATTTACATGGTAAAAGAGACACCCAAAGGGGACTACGCACTGCTAGGCACAGAGTGCAAAGTCACACACACTCTTGGTGATTACGTCACAGTCATGGATACGCATTATGTGACTGCTGTACTCATTATACACGTGCTAATGCTTGCATGAAGATCGCATGGAACCCAAAGGAACTAAAGTCACACACCATGAGGATACCTGCTTACTCCTGCTTCCTGCCACACAAGTCACAGTAGCCAAGATGTAGAACCAGCCTTGGTTTAGGTGCCTGTCAATGAATGAATGAAGAAAATGTGGTGTATATACACAGTAGAGTATCATTCAGGCCGTAAGAAAGAACAAAATTTTGTCATCTGCAGGAAAATGGGTGAAACTAGAAATCATCATGTTAAGCAAAATAAGCCAGTCTCAGAAAGATGAGTATCATATGTTTTCCCTAATCTGTGGAATCTAAAAAGGATGAGACACAAGCAAAAGAGAGATTATCACTAGACAAGAGGAAGGGAAGGGGCGAAGGAGGGGCTCAAGGGATGGTAATGGAGGCAGAATATGTTATATACCACACAGAAATACAACATTTTGTAGAGCTAATAGGCATCCATAAAAATGTATTTAGAAAATAAATATGAAAAATAACATTTGAAACATATGTAATCTCACTGTGCCCCAAGCATGGTGTCACTCTGTCTGTGGAAGGACCCGCTCTGCTGTCCCTTCCGGGGCTGGGCTGTTCTGTCCTATAAAATCCCCATGAGCTTTCCCTTCAGTAATTCCCACTGGCTGCAGCGTCTCTTTGTCACCTTCTGTAAGCCAGAGAGTTCACAGAGCCGGCTGAGTTCACTCTTCCTTCTGCCACGGGAGGACACAGCCTCCGTCCCTTCCACTGTGGGAGGAAGGAATCAGCAACCCCAACCCAGAACTGATCCCAAGCACCTTGACTTTAGACTTCGTAGAACTGTGAGGAAATAAGTTTCTGTTCTTTATAAGTTACCCGGTTGTTAGTATTTTATTTTACAGAGTAAACAAACTAAGACACACTGACACTCACTAGTTAGCAGCAACCCAGAAACTCCATCGCTGAGAGTATGGCTGTTTTTCTTTCGGCATTCTAAATGTTGCGATGTGGCTGTGTTACTTCCCTGGATGGTTTGTGTAGCAAGGTAAGGCAGTGTTTCAGATGCCAAGAACTCTTGTATTGATACTGCAGTGAATTCACATAGCTCTAGAATCCTTTTGTCAAGTTTAGATGCTCAAATAGTTGATTTTCCTCACAATTGGAGAAAAAATCATTCTTTTATGGATGGACTCACATTAACCTTGCTTATAAGAGACTACTATAGAAACCAAAACAAAAAATTTTACTGCCCAACAGAGCAGATATTTGTGGGGAGCTCAGTTGTAACCCATTGCCTTAGTGATAAGAGCATCAGATCAAACATTTGTCTTTAAAATTCTGAAGTTTAGTTGGGCGAGGTAGCATATGCCTTTAATCCCAGCAATCGGGAGGCTGAGACAGGAGGATCATTGTGAGTTCAAGACCAGCCTGGGCTACAAAGTGAGTTCAAGGCCAGCCTGAATTGCATAGTAAGACCCTGTCTCAAAAAATAGGGCTGGGGATTTAGCTCAGTGGTGTAAGTGCCTGTCTGACAGGTGCAAGGTTGTGAGTTTGATCCCCGGTACCAAAAAATAAAAATAAAAAATTCTGAAGTTTAATAAGATTGTTTGCATTATAGGGGGACTGGTGGCTGCATCACCACAAAAGGTCTGTTTCCAGAAGGATGAAGTGTGTGGCCCCAAGGGAGTCCCTCCTGCTTAGAGAAGGCCAGAGATCTGCCTCTGTGATGCTGGCTTCCATCACTGACCATCTCTTTCCTTGTCTGACATATGACTTGTCACACATTAATTCAACTTAACTCATAATAACTTTTTGTCATGCCAACACAGCAAGTTTTGGATTTCATTTCCTGTGTCTGGATCCTAACAACATTTATATTTAAGACATGTTTTACATGTATCTAAAGTCATCATTATATTTTCATTTTATAGATACTCCCCAGAGACTCAGGAGGACCTTGTTTTCATGGTTGTCTTCACTAGAAATATATATATATATATATACACATATACATATATGTATATATATATGAAAAAGTGTCTTTTTAAAACATATTTTTAAAAATGCAAATGCTTTAAAACTTGTAATGGGATCCCTGCTTGAATCTAAATTGTATCCGCTTGAAATTTAGCATGTCCAGACATTGCAGAAAGGACCGTCGGGGCAGGCTCTCCAGGAATCTATTACAGTGGTCAGCAGGGCTCTTCGTAGGGAAGAAGTCAGCCTAGAAAAAGAATCAATTGTCTAAGCTTGGAAGGCAGAAGGAAATGACAGGATGACATGTGACTGTCCTCAGACTCTCCTCCAGTACACACCCATGACAGGTGGTGCCACCAGGAGCCACAGTACCTTCTCCGAAGGCCCCGTGGGACCTTTAAGCTATAAAACACCAGCAACTTTGGTGCCAGGGACAGGTAGGCAGTGGCGGCAACAGTTGTGTGCACATTGTCCCCATGTGTGGTAATGGCTCCAATATTCTTGGTATCCAGGGCATAGAAATCAGTGCCCTCATTGCCAGTCATTGAGTGACATGAACACAGAATTGGCAGCTGTGGTCCTCAGTTAGACACTGGTGATGTAGCTGCACTTGGCATTTGCAGTGACCAAAGTCATTGTTACAGCCAGCCAGGACAGCAGAGGTTTGATGTGACACCTACTTTTTTTTTTTTTTTTTTTAGAATTTTCAGACACTTTTATCAAATTTGAGAGGGTTAAGCCTCATTTGGACCAAATGAGAACAGATACAGAGAAATATTGCTTTGTAATTGTTGTGAGACTGATACCAATGTAGGCGTAGTCTGGGAAATGTGATTTACACACTCAGAAATTAAATTTAAGCTGAATAAAACCATCTCATGGAAAATGATGTAAGACCAAGTAATGATCATTATTTCCATTAAAATCAAGGTATATATAACTTTTTTAAATATTGACCTTTAAATTTTAAAAATTATTTTTAGAAGATTGCAAATGATATTAATAAACACCCATCCCCACCACCCCAGATGGACAAACTTTAATACTTTGTCCTTTGTGCCTGTCTGCGATCTTCATCTTTTAAGAGCTGAGGCATGACAGTCAAGGTCCTGTTCCCAGAGCTTGCTTCTCCACTCTCACTCTCATTCCTCACCCTCCACTCCTAGAGGAAATCATGGGCGCAATGGCGCAATTTCTAAGTGCACAATAAATAGTATAATGTGCATTTATGGATACAAAGCTAATTACAAAACAAAAGTATGAAGTCAAAGAGTAGGTGCATACCAAGGTAAGATTTTAAAACACGAGAAGAGAATGTTCTACTCTTCTTAAGAATATTATAAACTGTAAAGAAACTTAAATTCCTTTTTTAATTCAAGAAAAAGTAATTGAATATTTTCAGTACAGAAAGGGATTATGCAGCCATAATCTTACCCTTTCTCTTTAGTTGAGTGTGAGGAAATGGCAGCAGATAGTTGGGAGCCGGGGACTAGACAGAAGGGGATGTTTCTTCCTTCCAGCAATTCTTGCTTTAGAAACTGAAAGAAGACTAGGAGAGATCCACTGTTTATCCCTGAGCAGGGAGTGGCTGGAGGTACCCTGATATCAGCCACGCCTAAAGGACAAAGCAAATCACCAGACATGACTTTTGATTCCAAGCTAAACAGAGCAAGGTTAACTACAAAGAGCATTCCAATCAGGACCCACAAATGTTTGATTACAATAAATAGATATAGGTGAGCCTGCAAAATTAGTGAAAAGCTACCCAGTTTTTCCATAGTCTTTATTTGCTTTAAGAGGGACTACAAAGCTTGGTTGTAGGTCGATAGTCATAAAGGTATTTAAATAAGGTTCTCAATTGAAAATCAAAACTAATGTGTGAATGGAAGTTTATACACCAGGGGCCAGATTTCTAATTTAACAAGGAGATTAAATCTGTTCATTTATCTCTGCTCTTTTCTGAAATCCAAGCAATATTAATATTAAAGGAAATTTAAAATTACACTGAATCCCAAGTTGTCGGAGCCTGGCAGGCTCAGCAACTTGCTCTGGGTTTGTGGGGGAGAAAATGGATGTCTCTAGGAAGCAAATCACGGAAAACAAGAGCACAGAAAAGAGCAGAATCAACAAAAATATGGAAGCTGAAAAACAGGTGGACTTCTGTGGGAGAAGGCTGAACACTACCAGAGTGGAGCATGTGGGAAAGAAGACAAGAGGAACTAAGCTCCTCACATCATGCATTCTAGATAATTCCAGACTTAGAGATGACGAGAGACAAGCCTAACACCCTCCTTTTTCCTTAAATGAGCGCATGCCAGGTAAGACAGGGATGAGGGAACCAGACTATGGGAGATCAAAGCCTCCCCCTTGATGTGGAATCCTGGATTAGATCCTGGACCCAAAAGAGACACATGGAAAAACTAAGGCAATTCAAATCAGTCCCACAGATTGGTTAACTTTAACATATTCTGGATCTCGGGTTCCCTGCCTTGATACTGTTAACATTAGGGGCAGCAGCCATGTGTATTAGTTAGGGTTCTTGAGAGGAACCGAATCAATTATATATAGTTATGCAAAGGGATTTATTAGATAGGATTACAGGATCCGAAGTGGAAGTCCACAGCGTCTGTGTGCCTGAGGCCCAGAGGATCCAGTGGCTGCTCAGTCCAAGAAGCTGGAAGCTGTGGTACTCGAGGGATGAGGACGCAGCTGCAGACTGAGACCGAATCCCTGGAAGCTTCCTGGAGTGTTGCTGGTGTACATCTGCATCAAAGGGCTGAAGAAACCAGAGTCCGATGTCCACAGGTGACAGCAACGAAAGATCCACCCGCTCACAGAGGGGATGAAAATGATCGGTGTGTGTGCTGTACTTGGACGAATCTGCCAAAATGAAAACCATTATTCTGTACAGCCAATTTTTAGAAAAGTGGGAAAGAAGTAATGTGAAAAAGATACTAAAAACAAAATTAACATCCTCCCCAATAAAATCCTGGATACTAAAAGCGGGGGAAAATGACGCACTGTCTCAAATAGAATGGAGTTTCCAAAACCAGCAGACTTCCTTTCTTCCCCTCTCATTCTACCAGAGCTGCCAGCCCCTGGAATGGTGCCACACAGGACCAGGACACATCCTCCTTAGATGCCAGTCCTCCCTGGAAATGCCCCACAGACACACCCAGAAGTGTGCTCTAACAGCACCGAGGAAGGTGTTTACTAATCTAATCAAGTGGACATATGTAATGTAATGTACACAGGAATGCTTTCTACAATTTTTGCGTGTTTCCATAAGCCTAAAAGCATTTCCAAAATAGAACAATTTGTAAAAGTCAGAGATCTCCCTGATTATTGATAGAACTGATGTTAGAAAACAGCTTATTCTGCATGAATTAGACACATGTGCCAACGTCATCCTTGAATTAAGCAGTTTTACTTAATCATAATTGCAAGCCACAGTAGGCCACCTCAAGTCTTGCCTCAAAATAGAGCCAGCAAGCTCTTGGGTGACCCCTGGCAAAAAACTGCTGGGAACATGTGATTCCCTGCAGAGAAGCATGTCTTCAGTCTAGGAGCTCAGGATTCTCTGAAAGAAGGGTGAGAGGACAAAACCGAGCCATGCCCCTCCCCCTTCCTTGCCCACTCTCTCTGACTAAGTAGGTCACTGAGTCAAGAAGGGAGAAGAAAGATTTCAGAAATATCATTCTCACACAGTTTTCTGTCTTCTATATTACTTAATGCTTCTGAAGACCTCAAAGATCTTTGGTTCATGTTAGTATTGTATGTATACCAATGTGTCAGCTTTCTACCACTGTGACAATATACCTGAGACAAGTGACTTATAAGGAGGAAGGGTTTATTTTGCTCATGGCTTCAGACTTTTTGTCCATTGTCACTTGATCCATAGCTTTTGGACCTGCAGTGAGGCAGGAAGCACATGGTGGAACAAAGTTGTTCATCTCATGCTGGCCAAGAAAGAGAAAGAGAGGAAAATGGTCCAGGGTCCCAATATCCCTTCAAGGGTACCCTCCCATGACCTGACTTCCTTTCTTAGTCCTGGCCATCTAAGGATTCTATGACCTTCCAACAGCCCCATGCGCTGCCAGCCAAACCCTTGCCATATGGGTTTTGGAGGAACATTTAAAATCCAAGCCACACCAGTCAGTATTAACTAAAACTTACACTTTTTACTATTTATGAATTCATTTAAATAATACTAATAAATCCAGTATATGCTAACATGAATACTTTAACAGAAGAATGCTGGAGTCTCCTTGTGCTTCTGTGTTCAGTGATATCACAGCTCATGTTGTCTTAGGAAAATTCCCTCGTATGCACACAGGAGAATGAGAACGAAGGGAGTATGTGACAACTTAGTATTATTATTAAAAATATTTGGATTTTTTGGACCCCCGGAGACCCTTGAACAATATTTCAAGGACCGCTATTCTAATGAATGCCCCTCTTCATGCAGAAATGGCGAGGTAAATGAATGTTCCCCCGACAGGAGACAGTTGGCACCTGTGATAAAGGTGCAGAAGGGTGAGTCATGCACAGAGAGGCATTGATTTAAAGTCTGTCTATGAAGCTGTTAGACTCCTCCCCCACTTATGAGCTGGCACAGTCGGGTGACAGTGTCTGTCTCTATGCTGGCAGTTTACTAAACAGCTAAATTCTGACAATATCAAGACTTGGGAATGGCAGCAGAGCTGAGGGACATTCTACTAAAACAGGAAAACTGAGTGCAGTCACGCATAAGATATGATGAGACCCCCCCACACCCTACCCCATCCTACTTGGCTCCTACACTCCTGGCATCCTGGCCTATCACTCATCTCTGCACATGCGTGCACACACACGCGCGCACACCCTATGCAAAAGATGGGTAATTTTTCCTAGAGGAAACTGACAAATCCAAGAAAAAAGACCTATAAGTAGTAAATTGGCTTATCCGTCAGTGAAATAGCCAAAATCAATTACTCTAAAGCCCTCGTCTTGACAAGCCTGGCCTCTGCACACATAGTTCCAGTAGCTCTAGTGGCACCACTTTTACATGCTAAGAGGTCATCCAGAATAAATGACCAAGCCAGACACTCTCAAAAATGAAAGTGGACAAAGTAATAGAAACAGAATAGACAGATAAAGTGTTAAGAAAAAAAGAAAGGCTCATAAAACAACAAATGACTCCTTAGAAGTTAAAAACATAAAAGCAGAACTTTTTAAATCAGTAAGAGTTTAGAAAGATAAAACTGAAGACATCTTTCAGAAAACAGATCAAAGCAAAATTGATAGAAAATAGAAAAAGTAATATTTAGGAAATCAGAGCATCAATATGGGTAAACATGTGCCAAATGTAACTTCTGGAAGAGGTAACTGAGAAATTCAGAAATTTTTCAAATAAATGAAAAATAGAGACTTGCACAATTTAAGAGCTTGAGTTTCCAAATTGATAGAACCTTTATGTTTTGAGGAAAATAAACAAATATATGAAGGAAAAAAACCCACATATCAATATGAAACTCCCAAATATAACCGATAAAGAGAAGATCCGAAAAGCTTTAAGAACACAAAAAGAGGGACCCCGTAGCAGGGGAGACTCAGAATGGCACCAGACTTCTGCAGTGCCTTCAAATTCTCAAGAAAAAAATGATAACCACTTGGAATTCTAAGCCAAAACCATTCAAGGATGAAGATAAAGATGTACATAAATGAAAAGTCTAGAAAAAAAATTACTTCCCAGTCAGGCTTTTCCTGGAAAATGTTCCACTGAATAAAAGGAAGGGGTCAAGCAAGGACTGAAAACACGGCAGTGAAGAGAGAAGGTGCTGTGGCCACTTTTCAAGCTGATCCTAAATGAGTGTCTCCTCCTGCTCCTCACCCCCCTGTACACCCCTGTCTAGTGTTGGGCAGGGATTGGTCCGAGTGACCAGAAGAAGATGGCAGAAATAGTAACCCGTCCCTGCTGAGATTAGGATATAAGGCACTAAGGTTTCCTTCCTTTATTGCTCTCCCCCACTCTTTCTGTCCTGCTCACCATTCATTCTGGGGGATGCCGGCTGCCATGATGTGAACAGTTCTGTATTGAGGTCCTGCATCACTCTGCCAAGATGAGTATAAACGAGCTTCAAAGCAGATTCTTCCAGCCAGCCGTTCACGGATTCAGCCTTATGAGAAACCTTCACCAGAGCCATTGAGTGGAGCTGTTCCTGGATTCATAACCCCAGAAACTGTGAGACTGTAGATGTTTATCTTTTTAAACTGCTAAGTTCCAGGGTGATTTGTCACATAGCCATAGATAGTTGATACACAAGATCCGACACAGAAGAAAAGTGAAAGAAATTTTCAAGATAAGGTCGCCTCAGCATTCTGAAGGCTGATGAATTTGTGAATTCAAGGCCAGTCTGAACTACATAGCAAGACCCTGTCTCAAACAAACAAAAAAAGACAACCCCAGTGCACTGCCCATGTCGCCGGCATCTTAGAATTTACCTTAGAAAACATCCAGTGCCAATTTGAGCAGCAAGTCAGAGGAAGGGTATCTCTCAAGAAAGTGGAACTGACAGATAATCTTATGTATTTTATGGCAGAGAGAAGTTGTTTTCTTGCATTTCAGTATCACAATCTACTTAGTTATATTCACAAAGACTTCAGTTTAAGACTAAACTGTTAATAGTTACACAGCGATCTAAGCAAAAGAAAAAAGTAGAACAATCATTAAAATTTGGTTGTTCAAGAAAAGAAAGAAATATATATATGCGACTCAGTTATGAATAATATTTATGTAATCACAGTAATGTAGATACTGATTTACCTGAAAATTATAATAATTCTACTGGAAGTGCAAAGAAATCACAGTGGATGTGGCAGGAAAGGGTGGTGATGTACATACTTTAAGAAAGCTGAAATTTATCTTCTACAGTAGAAATTCAATAGATAACATTTTAAAAGTAAAGACTGGAAACGCAGGGTAAGTACATAAGAAATTTCAAAGAAATTACCAGAGTAACAGTTAAGGTTTGAAAGTAGTTAATTTTGGGGAGCAGAAATTGAGTGTGGGGAGCAATAGGACCATGTAGGATTTTTCCAGAAGCCTTGTCATTGTCTTTGTGACAAAATAATTAATTAATTAACTCAATCTGATTAGAATAAAACTTTAACTTGTCAATATTTCTTTACCAGCCAGGTGTGGTGGCACACACCTTTAATTCCAGCACTCGGGAGGCTGAGACAGGAGGATCGCTGTGAGTTCAAGAGCAGCCTGGGCTACAAAGTGAGGTCAAGACCAGCCTGAATTGCATAGTGAGACACTGTCTCAAAAAATAGGGCTGGGGATTTAGCTCAGTGGCTTAAGCGCCCTCCTGACAGGTGCGGGGTTGTGAATTTGATCCCTGGTACCAAAAAAAAAAAAAAAAAAAATCTTTACCTAACGTATGATAAAATCAATAGGCAAGGTCTGCAACAAAGAAATCACAAAACCGAAAATGTCTACTTCTCAGTAGCCTCCAAAAGATATCAAACATAGAAATAGTGCAACGTGGATTTCTCTAGGAGGCAGAACTCGGACTAGGAGGCAGGACTGGGAATGGCGTTCTGATATTTATTGCCGCCATACGAGAATCAGAATTTCAAGCCCAAACAACACAAGGCCGGGTCAGCGAGGTTTGCCTGCCCCGGGGGTAGCCGCCGAGGCCGCCCTGCTGGGGCTTAGGCCTGAGAACCCTGTGCCACGCGTGCGCGGACCCCAGCGCCAGGTCTTCATTTCTGCCTCTGGGCTCGGCCTCTCCCTGCAGCTCAGTTTCTAACGCGGCTTTATTCATTCCTGCTGTTTTGCAAACCTGCTGTCAGCCCCCAGGATTAACAGAACATCATCACGTTAAGGAGACTACCAGGCACGGAACAGGTAAAGAGCCCTCACTGGCAGGGCCTCCGGCCTCGTCTCCAAAACTGGCGATGCACGCTGAGGACGGCCGGCAGGACAGGACGCACTGCTGCGTGGCAGGCGACAGAGGGCCCAGCGTCCCAGATGGAAGGGCAGAGCGTGGGCGGGCCCTGCCAGGCCGCTCAGACTCTCCTAAGAAGGAACTTGGCTTCTCGGCGGCGTCTAAAGCCAAGGGACTGCGTGGCTTTTAAAGTTAGAGACAGGTGACATTTGTGAGGGCTCCACGCCCCTTGCTTTGACACAGGGTGGTGCAGAGGAAAGCAGCTCAGCTCCCAGTGTCATAGGTCTTTCTATCGAGAAAAGGGCTCACTTTTTAAAACATTTTATTTCGTGTGGGCTGTGATGATTTTGAAAACTGATTTGTTTCTTCCTTTTTTTTTTTTTTTTTTTGGCTTTGCTTTTCTCTAAAATTATACTGCAGTGATAGTAAAAAATGTAAATGAGGCTAGAACATTTCTATTCTCTTTGTCAGTTATAATTGATTAGCAGTTACAATTGGAAAGAAATACAGCAAGAATAAGGACAATCAACAGGTAATGCCAATTCACCAGCCTCCTCCCCAGCCAAACCTTCTCCCAGCTTCGTCACAGCGGATCAAGAAGTTCATATGTAATGAAATGATCAAAAACAAAAACACAAGTATTTAAGCCTTGACTTCAGTTTCCTCTCCTTTGCTCAGATCTTAAGAGTATGTGGATGTAGAAATTTGAAGGAAACTGACAACCTGAGATTTTCAGATACACGAGGGCCTGTGTGCTACATTAACAAACCGGGGGAGAGTGGCTGTTCAATGGAGGAACTGAAAGGTGTGTCTATCAAGAAACCAGAACACTTTTATCTCTGGAGGGTGTACCATTTGTCCATTCAGAAAATATTTATTGGGGAAGTTTGTTTTAGGCACTGTTCTGGGCTCCAGGAAGCGTAGCAGTTTTTTGGATATCTATTGATGCTAAATAAATATCCCAAAATGTAGTGACTCAAAAAATAATAATCACTGTATTTGTGTGCTTCATAGTTCTGGGTTTTTCTACCGAGGATCACCTAAACAGCTGCCTTCTGGGGTCGCTGACAGCTGGAATGGGATAGTGACTAGAGTTAGGAGTCATCACAAAGTCTTCTGCAGTCACATTTTTGTCAGTTGATGCTGCCCTTCAACAGTGACCTTTACTGGAGCAATTAAAGATAGTCTCTTTGTGTGACCTGAGTTTCCTCACAGCGGGGAGGCTGGGTTCTGATGCTGAGATTCTCAAGAGGACAAAGAGGAAGGTCCTTTCATGATTTAGCCTTGGAAATCTCATAGTATCGCTTCTGCCACTAGCCACAGGCCTAGGGAGATTCAAAGGGAAGAAACACATACACACACACGCCTACCTCTTGGTGGTAAATGTCAATGCCACATTCTGACAAGACAGTGTGGGCTGGGAGAGCTTGCTATGGGCAGCTTGGAAAATTCAGTCCGCCATGAGAAGTAATCAAAAATACATCTCTACCATCATGCATATGCTCAGGAGGTGGGGGAACCTGGCAATTAACAAATCAAGAGATGAATATGGGAAATATCAGGTGATGAGAACTTCTGTGAAGAAAATTGAAGGAAGGAGTATAGAAAGAACTGTGTGTACCATGTATTTTATAGAACGTAGCCATGGAAATCTCTGGTTAGGAGCCATTTGAGCAGAGATTCTGGAAGAACCAAACAACTGAGCCATGAATATAAGACAAGGACATCCCCATCAGGCAAAGTAACAGACGTAGGGTCATGAGAGAGGAAAGTGCTTCATGGGGTCAGGAAATGGCCTGAAAGCCAGTGGGGTTAAAGCAGTGACCAGGATTTGAGAGGAGAGCAGAGAGGTTGTGGGGGTCCCATAGTGCAGGCCTTTGGGCCATGGTGAGGTTCAAGGAATGAGATGGGAAATCACTAGAGAGCTCGTAGTAGAAAAATGGCAAAATTAACTTGTGTTTTAACAATACAAGTCTAGAATAACTCTGAGCCTACACGGACAATAAAAGTACAACAGCCAACTCAAGGGCAGAAGGAGGAGTCCAGTTCAGAGACTCACTGTACCCAGGTGTGGGGTGGTAGGATCTTGGCCAAGTTTTGACAGTAGAGACGGTGACAAGGGTCAAGGTTCTGAAGCCAAGAATATCTGACTCCATTTTTTTAGCACTCAGTAAGCCTGTTTATGACTCTAAATATGGAAATCTAAGGTTAAATAATAAATGCTGAAAGGTAGATACACACATATTATCATGGGTCTACACATCTTGAACAAATTTTCTTTTAACATAGCATCATGGATTGTCTCCAGAATTCTTTGGAAAGCTTTTCCTTTGACAACTTTAATAGTCTTTCCTCCTGTGACATACTCTGGTCTACATTTCCAAAGTGAAATGTAAAATTAAGGGAAGTATCACTTGAGGGAAAAAAAAAATTTTTTTTAACTCAAATACCTAGGCAATTGAAGAAACAGTGTTTTAGGGGCCCATATGACCTAGGTAATTCCCCTAACTTTCCACTCTCCTTTATATATGTAGATAGTAGCAGCAGCTGGGGTGAAACTCATGGGGAAGGAAAATGTCACCTCTGTGAGGTAAATGGCTTCTTGGAGGACAAGCGAGTAAATCACTCTTCAGGCTACTAGGTGCCCTAAAGGAGGTCATTCCTGCCCACACATCACATCACTTTATTCCCAGGGAGTTTTACGTTCATGCCGGCTCATTGACCACACAGCCAGGACTGTTAGGCAGCTCTTAATAGATTATGGGTTCTTTTCTTATTATGTTTGCTAAATGGTGGTGCATCTAATCATTTTTATCATGTAGGGAAATTTCACGAGGTCTCTCTGGCCTAGCCAAATCCCCAAACAGGATTCCCCTTTTATTCCCTTATACCATCCCGGAAATTTAACTGTAACAATTAGAGAGTACATAATAAGCCAATTAATTGTTCCTCACTTTTGTTAATGAGTGTAAAATGTGTGTCTGCTCAAATTACAGCCTATTCCACAAGATTCTTTGCCATGCTACTACTGAAATCTGACATTATTTCATTTCTTGCAGTGTCAACAGCATCGATCACAATAGCTGAGCATTTGCTATAGGCCTCGATGGGAACCAAGCTCGTCCTTCTAAGACAAATAATTCACCCTTCACATCCAGCATCGTGACCAACAATCTAAATGGCCGCAGCATGGCCCCTTAGCAAAAACTGAGCTGAAACCAAACCACATGCTGAAGACAAAGCGCTTTTCTGGAGAATCACCTGACACTTTGGGCTTTGGATTCCATATGTCCAAAGCTTCTTGCTGACCCCAGAGATTAACCAGTATATTTATTTAGTCTCTCTTTATCATGATCTGTCTACCAAGGTCAAGTATGAAAAACAAGCAAAATTCATTCAAGGCCCAAAATCCTAGCCATGGGTTATGGGGAAAGAAAACCCTTGGGCTATTGTCAGACAGCCAGCTGTAGAATCCAGAGGGAAATAACAACTAAAGGAGGAAAAAAAGAATATAGTCAAAAAATTTCATAACTTTGTCAACATTTATTTTCACCAAACAACTCATTAAATCACTATAAAAGTCAATGCATATGGTCGGATATGACAGTTTAAATTCTAGAAAGAGTTATAAGTCAAGTTAAACTCATAATACATAATGTAGTCTGGATGTCTCATCCATGAATTACAACATTTTTATTACATCCCAACTGCAAATTACCAACTTGTTCCCTGTCCTGCCAATCTCTTGATTAAATGGGGGACTGTTAGGCATTGTGAAAATATATTACGGTAAAAGATGACTTCATCATTTGTCTCAGTTACTTCTACATCCTTATTTAAAGCTTTCTCACTGGAGCAGCTGGTCCAGACTGAATTGTTGATTTAGCAAAGTGATAACAAAAGGGGGGAAGTAGAAAAAAATTGGGGCCAGAAAGGCCAGTGTCCCATAGTCATTGTCTCATCATATCTTTCTTTAATGTTTATATGTCTTCAATACTTTTGCTGTCTGTTTTGATCTCTTTATTTTCTTCTCTTCAAAGTTATTCTTGCTCTACAGACGTTATGCCCATGGGTCCAACTTAACGGTATTATATTTTGTGTCTTACACTGATAACGGGGCAGTAACTTGTACCCATCAAGTTTCCCCATAAAATGGTTTAATGTTTTGAAGTAGTCCCAATATGTCAGCTGAGGGAGTGAATCAAATCGACATTTTTCCACATTTATTAGAGAGCCACACTGCATTAGTTCCTTATTTAAAAATAAAATTCACTAAAAACTTAGCTTATTTCAGAAACTAAAACTAACAGGTTAATATTTCAAAATATAAATAACTAGTCCCAATGTATTCATCAATTTTAACAATTGCCTTTTTATTTGTTTTTTTATATAAACACATGCCTATAAATACCTATGTATAGATCTAACTGTATCTGTGGATTAAATGCCATAGCTTTTATACAATTACAATATAATATATAACTGCATAGTGTGTGAGATATAGTGATTCTTTTTTTATTTGTATTGTCAATGTGTTACATTGCATTTTGTCATTGCATTGTCTGTACCTTTCCATACAATGTATTGTATGTGTTGTTTATACAATGTATTGCGAAGTAGTACATTACCATTATTAAAAATTTGAAGAATTTTTAAGTCCTAAAAAAAAGAAAATAATAATCATCTATAATCCCAAAATACAAAGACATGGAATGAAAATATTTCATAGTTCTCATGAGTAATTCTGATTTATGTTTTCCACTCAGAGTAGAAGAGAAAAAATTATTGCAATACTAGCAAGATCTTTTCAAGAAGAAACATCTTTGTGCAGGACACACCTAAATGAATATGTCTGATTATAAACTTAAAGATCTTGACTTGAAGGCTTGACTTGAATCATCTAATACAAGACATCTAGAGGTCTCCACTTTCAAAATAGATAGGAATCACGTTCGACAAGGTGAGCAGAGCCGAGGTGAGAGTACGCACCCTTGCATGGCAGAAGTCTATTATCCGAGTAGAGGGAATGGCCAGAAACTTTTAAAAGAAATCTGTCTGAAATGTAGAACAGCAATGTCTAATATATTTTTCATAAAAGCAATGAATACAGACCCTCTAGCCTTCCAGATCAATTCCTCTCAAGCTCCAAATCTTTGGTAAATCTACAACACATTACATCCTAAATTTGTGAAATTTTGAGGAGAAAAGACACTGAATAAGGGCAAATTCAGCAGAATATCACTGTGCAGGATAAGAGATAACATCCAAAAAAGTAAAATGCAAACTGATAGTCAAAAATAGAAGCAAAAAGGAAACTCGTGGCCAGCTTTTACCAAAACAAAATGAAAAGTCATTTCCCAAAAGTAAAGCAAGATATGCAAACTTTCCTACTAGAATAAGAACTTATACCAAATTTGACTGAAATATCAAAGACAAATGACCCCTTCCCCCAGCAAGCTGGGAATTTAATATCTGATATCTAGGTTATATGTTTAAGAAAATACTGGAAGTTTCAGATAACAATAATAACAAAACAACTTTCATACTTAAAGGTTCTAAATGGAGAAGGCTATGAAAAGATTCTAAAAATACTATTCAGTCGATGAAGTAGCTAGATACAATTTCAGTATTTTCCAAGCACTTCAGAGATGGTTTACACAGTCAGATAGAACTGATTGCACCCATGTTTCCTATCTGGTCCCATTAGTAGCTTCTGAACTCACTGCTCCCAGCCACAACCTGCTTGCTGGAGAACTTGTGGCATCAGTTGCGCATTAATGAGGGAAGGGTTTAGATGGCAGGAGATAATGTGGTTAACTAAGTGTAAACCCATTTTGCATTATTATCATGTGTTCTACCCTAAGTCACAAGCAGAAGGGACTACAGGAATACAGTCTTCAAGCCACAAACAAAACCGCCTAGTCAATATCATCCACAATCCAGTGATCATGTAAAGAAAATCACAGGAAGTCAGAAGAGTTGAGAATGTTTGGCGACTTGGGCTATATTTTTTTAAATGTGCAGAATAAGCATGGGAGGGGTAGGGGAGGAATGAAGAAAGGGAAGAAGGGAAGGAGGGAAGCAAACAAGGATAAAGGATGAGGGAAATTCACTCCAGAATGAACACAGATTTGTCATGGCATAGGACATAGAGAAGAGGGTAACTCAATGAAAGAGAATGTTCAAGCTCAGATGGGGTCACTAGAATTAGATTCAATTATGAAGGTGAAAAGGAAGAATTAAGAGTTCATTCATTAGGAAATGGAGGGTCCATACTGATTCTTGATCAGGAACTGTCATGATAAGATGGTGTACTCAAAAGATAAATCTTCTCAAGTTAGAGGGTAAAACACAGGCAGCATTGTTCTTCTATACTCTGGAGAATACAGACCAGGTTGGTTGCTACAATAATCCAAGTGCAAGGTGATGAGAAAATATGACTGAATGGACTTCGTGTGTGAAAATAACCACATTTACTAGGAACCCGAGAGCAACAGCACTAAGGAACAGGAATTTAAGTAAGTGCTTCTTACTATTTTATTATGCAAAATTCCCAGGGATTAAAAAGACAAGTGGTCCTCCTGGCACTGACTGGCATGGGGAGAAGGGAATGGCAGGGAGGTGCGTGGTGTAAACACCCTGAGAAGAAGAGCGAGCAAACCCGGTGAATTCATTTCCCATTACTGCCATGTCAAATGATTGCATGCTTAGTGGCTCGGAACAACACACATTCAAAAGCTTATGGTTCTGAAAGTCACAGGTTCGAAATGGGGTTTCGTGGCTAACATCAAGTTGTAGGGAGGACTGTGTTCTTTCTGGAAGTTCCAGTAGAGAATCGATACCCTTTCCAGTTTCTAAAAGCCACCCCCATCCTTTGCTTATAGTGTCTTCCTCCACCTTAAAGCCAGCAGCACAGCAACATCTAATTTCTCTCTCACTCCAGTACTCCTGTATCAGTGTCTTACCAGAGAAACAGATGTAACACAAGATCTACAAATGCATAGGAATTTACAAGATTGCCTTACAATGGCCACCCACAGAGTCAGGTGAGAAAGAATGCAGAGGGGTCTGTAATTGGAGACTGAAGGATTCAGTCCAAGGTCTGGAGCTCACTGCAGTGTTCCACACGAGTCCATATCAGAAGGCCAATGGGTCTTCCGTGGAAAGTTGAAGAGTCTACACTGGAAGGCTGGAGGATCTGCACCAGAAGCTAAAGAGTCTGTAATCAAAGCCAGGAGATGATGTCCAAGGCAATGGCAAAGAATGGAGCTCCTCCAAAGAAACAAAGGTGGGTCCATCCTTTACTCATTTCCCCTTAATACCATCCAGGTAATGAGCTGTCCTAAGTGGGTCTTCTACACTAGATTGTGAATTGCTGAGCCATTTTAGTTAAGTATCACGTAACTAAAACTTCTCTTAAACTTCTCAGATTGACACAGTCAATCGACCATCACACTCCCTCTTCTACAGACCCTTAGGATTACATTGAACCCAAAGGAATCTTCCCATATCAAGATCCTAAACTAAATCATATCTGCAAAATCCCTTGTGTCTTGTGAGGCAATACATCCACTGGATTGCAAGATTAGGATGTGAACATCCAGTGTTCACACCCCTACACCCTGTGATGTCTTTTCTGACAGCACCAAGAAGAGCTAAGGGGTGGGCACTGTACTGCTGACCAGGAATGTAAAGGTAGTTTCCCAAGCAATTGTCATTAACCACCTTCCACTGACCAATCATCTTACCAATAGTTTTCTACAAACTTTTCCAACTATAAATGCAATAGCTGTGAGCTGGGAGGACCAGAGAACAACCTGTTTAGGTCAGGCACTTCTAAATCCAAACCTGTCAAATACCAGCCACTTTCTGCCAACATTCCCAACCTATTTCATGCTGTCAGATATCTTCAGGTGGATAAAGCTAACAATTCTCCAACCTTAAAGTTTTACTCTCTCAAAGCAGCTAGTGAGGAGAACAAACAGAAATACAAATTATAAATTGTACATAAATAGAGCAAAGGTAGCTAAAATTAATGGACAAAACCAAAAAAGCTGTTAATTTTTAAATCAACAGAAAAACATGGGCAGGTCTTCAAATTTCTCTGGAAATGTCCTTTTTGCTGAAGATGGTTATCATTTTACATAGATGTTTTAATATAACAATGAGAATTATTATAATAATGTATGTTTAATCTAGTCTTTAAGTTCTCTTATGGAGGCAGAGAATTTAGATACAAAAAAAGCATGATCACTTTAGGAAAAAAAAAAAAACAGAGACAGAAAAAACAGGATGTTTACCAAGATCAGTGTTATCCTTGATTTTTATCTCCTCTCTCTCCAGTGGATCAATCTATTTGAGAATGGCCAGGGCCATGTTGCCTCAAAGTCTTCTAGGAATCTTGTGATTCTGCCTTCGAGGCACTCTGAAAGTCCTATTTCCTAGAAGATAAAAATGAACAGTAGCCTATAGAAAATACTTCTAGTCTGATACTTTAGGAATTTACCCAGCCCAAATTGTATAGGATATCCAGTTCTAGAAAGTAGAACTGATAACCCAGGTTAGAAAAAACTAGTTAAATAAATGCTGAAAAATGTCCAGAAAAGGGGAAAAAAAATAGCTAGGTTTTAGAAGATGTAAATAAGCAGATGCAAACAAGCAAAATACAGAAATCAATCCAGATGCTGTGTACACCTCAGTGAGACCTACGGGCCTGTGCAGATTAGGACAGTCAGTGAGCTGTGCGGGTTGCATGGGTGAGAAGCAGACAAGAATAGTGTTTCTGTTGTTACCACCTTTGAACATGCAGTGGCACCTATATCTAGTTTACCTGGAGGATAAAATCACTTTAACAGGGAAAAAGAAGGCTTATGATGGTGTCTATACTTGTGTATTATTTCTAAATGACATAGTGTTTAAAAGAATTCTTTGCCACAGGGCATGGTGACACACGCCTGTAATCCCTGCACTCGGGGAGGCTGAACCAGGAAGATCACCATGAGTTCAAGGTCAGCCTTGGCTACATAATGAGTTCAAGGTCAGCCTGAAATACACAGTAAGACCCTGTCTCAAAAAAAAACTTTTTTTTAAATCTTTGCCACTTGTGTGTGTGTGTGTGTGTGTGTTTATAAGCTATTTAAATGAAATCATCAGTGCCAGAAACTAACAATGAGGAGAAGACCATTAGGATCAATTAGGATTGCACTTGGCTGTTCTTAATAGAAAATTTGACAAAGAGTGATTTTAAAATTATGGGATTTGTTTCACTTTTTCTGAAGGTGAGTGTGCAGGTCTGACAGATGGCCTTGATGAAGTCATCAGGACCCAGTCTCTTTCCATTTTCTGGAGTCTATCACCTTAGAAGTAGACCTTTTTCTCCACACCCCACCTTGTGATTTCCAGATGGTTGCTGTCCCACTTCTGCATTTCAAGGAGAAAGAAGAGGATTGGGGAAAATATCAAAAGCACAGGTAAGCTAAGTCTTTCCTCTTTCAAGAAGCTACAGTGAATCCCTCATCCAGCAGCTTCTGTTTACACTCGTGGGTCAAAACCATAATCTGTGGTCACGTTTAGCTGATGATGAAGGCGCATAGATCTGAGATGGGTCAACTAGCTAACAGTGTTATAAAACTTTTCTTAGCAACAACAGAAAGCTTTCAAGGAGAAATAAGTCATTGCTTCACAATCAAGCACCAAGAATGAGGAAAGGGGAGAGAAAAAAAGAAGAGGGAAAATATTTTCTCCTGGTGAGCATTTTTTAATACTAAATTGTAACTGATGAAACACCAGAAACTATTTCTTAGTGAGACAGTGGTGTGTTTTACCATCAGATCCTTAAAGGATTTTCAATTGCAATCAAATGGATGGAAATGTTACGTAAATTATCTTCTACTGGATAGCAAGGATGGATGAGACAAATCTTTAAATTCCCATTTAATCTCAGTCTGTGAGCTAAGAGGATTGTGTTACTAACACAATTAACATTCATAGGATTAGATGAATTTTGCAAGTCTATATCTGGTAATCTGAGTAACTATTTTGAAGATAACTATGCAAAATAACAACCTTAGTTATGTTCCTACCACCTTGTTTTGCAAGCCTGTATTGTTACTGTTTTGGGCTCTTTGTTATTGTTATTTATTAGTCTCTTTTGTTTCTTGTTTTGTTTTGTCTTATTTGTAATATGTGACATTTTGTTTTGTCTTTCCCTCTAATACAGAAAAGATAGATGTGCATGTATAGGCTTATAAAAGCCTAGAACTTCTCCTAAAGAGTTTACAAGAATTGATTTTATTACAAGTGATGGTATGAACAGCTACTTTGAAGAAAATGAGACATTATGGTAGCCATTGCTGATTTCCTATCATCTTGTTGTGAAGTCCAGTAATGCTTAAATCCTTTGTTTGATTGTTCTTAGTCTGTTCTGTATTATTTGATTTCAATATGTGTGAAAGTGTGGACAACTATTTTGAAGAGACAAGAGACATTATGGTAGCCATTGTTGATTTTCCTATTGTCAGGTTTTGAAGGCCTGTAACACTTTCACCATTTTGTTTTTATCAGTTTTACACTGCTGTGTTTTGTGTGTGTGAAGATATGGACAACTATTTTGAGGAGGATAAGAGACATTATGGTAGCCACTACTGATTTCCTATTCACTTGTTTTGAAGTACTGTGTTGCGTGCATTGTTTTGTCCTGATCTGCTTTCTTCTGTTCTGTTTTGTTTTGCTCTCTTTAAAATAAAATTGAAAAAATAAAAAATAAAAAAACTCAATCTATGCTTCTGGAATATTATGTTTCTATATTCTTAGAACTTTCTGAGATGATGTGTTTATTTATAATTCAGAGATTCCCACAGAGGAATGAGAAGAGATGTTCAGGTATTCAAAAAGGTATTAAACTATTCCCACAGATATAGTAACCCCCATGACAGCTTTGATATAATGTCATTTTGTGTTTGAACAATAAGTTTAGCATCAATATTACCTGTAGTGAGCCCAGTTTCACATGTGAGTTTCCTTTATAGACCCAAACATGCAAATTCAAGATGGCAGTTACAAGTATCTACAATCTATAATCAAGAACCTAGTCACAAGGGAAATAGTATCAACCCAAATATACAGGGAAGACTATCCAAGAGTATGCTTGTGTATGAATGGGATAGGGGAAAGATTGGGAGAGGAAGATAAAAGATAGGTTAAAAAGAAAGAAAGAAAAAAGACAACTAGAAATGTTTTCCATAAATAAAACTTAAAATGCTGCATTCAACCTGTGCAGGAATTAGTGAAAGCAGGATGATTTTGCTGACCTAGCAGGATACTTACCCAGCAAATCCTGTGACTATATAAGAACACAGTGTCAAATTACTTAACTTGTTAATAACCTTTTCAAAAACAGAAGGTCTCTTTAGACTCTGTGACAAGTTCCCATGCACTGACAGCCACCATGGCCTCCTCCCTGATCCGCCAGCCTTCTCTTCCCACCCTTGGCTCCAAACCCCAGTGTAGCCACTTCTGTGTCCCAGAGCCTGCATTGTGACCCTGCGCTCTCGTGTGTACTCTCCCAGACTGCATATATTCAAGCAGTTCCTTCCAATAATCCTCTTGTCAAGGCCCATATAATTTATAAAAAATGAATTTTGTGAAGGTTTAAAAGTAGTCTGTGCCACATTAAATTTAATTCTATAAATATTTATTGAGTGCTCTCCTAGAATTGTGCTAGGCATTGTGTGGGATATAAAAGAAATATATAGCACAGTCCCTCCTGTCAAAGAGTTCGCAATTTTCCTGGGAATAAAAGTTGGATGTTGAAATAATTACAGGATGCAAGGTAATATAAAGAATGCAATGTAGTTATGTAACCACAACCAAGATATAAGATACAGAATGAGATTACGTTTGGTCCGAGTAGGCAGGATGGAGCTGTGGGGAATAGTTCACAGAGGAGCTGGAACTTGAGTTTGTCCTTGAAAGATGTATGGGCTTGGCTGAGGAGGAAGGCTCTTCAGGCAGCAGGCAGAGTGGGAGTAAAATCAGAGTGCAGGGACCGTAATCATGATGTGTGAGAGGACGGGTGAAGAGGCTATCCTGGCTAAAGACAAAGGGCAGTGGAGATCGCAGGGTTTTGTTAGACAAAGCTGGATGGAAAGAAGATAATGAAACCACAGAAAGCCTCCAAGGGCAGAATAACAAATTTAGACTAGAATCACATGCTTTTAGTCTCTGTGTACCCTTCCTTGGAGTTATTCTTTCACTGTCTTAGACTTTCACTCACCCAGGGTCAGCATGAATATGGGGTATGGAGTGGGACATCACTGATTCTGCCACATGTGCCCCCTTAGCAAAGTCACTTAACTGTTCAAACTTCAGCTTCCCGGTTGTAAAAATGGGAATATCAGTGCCTATCATTCAGATTGTTGTAGAAATAGAAATTACGTGTATGATGTTTCTTGTGGATAAAAATAGATGGAATATTTTATGAGTTTCATTCATTCAGTAGTGATTTGTTGAGTTTCTACCGTGTACCAAACACTATGTTTAACAGTGGGCCTGGGGATGGAGGAAAACAGGAGGGCAAGAAAAGAAGGGGAAGTAAGAATAATTAAGATGTGATAAGTAGATGTGTACCAATTCCTCAAGGTGAATGTAATTTAATGTATCACTAAAAAAAAAAAAAAAAGGCACTGCAGTTCTTCTCCAAACATGAACAGAACCTGGATAACACAAACTCTGTCATCTAGGACTAAAAAATGAAAAAGGCCGGGAATGCAGCTGAGTGGGAAAGACCTGGATTCAATCCTTAGTATCAAATAAATAAATAAATAAATAAATAAATAAATAAATAAAACAGCAAAGGTTGGAGTAGTACACACCTGGACTTGAAGCCCATCTCCACCACTTATGAGTTGCATGACTTTGAGGAAAGCATTTAATCATTCTGAGTCTCAGTTTTATCACCTGTATAATTGATCTACTGGTACCTACCCTGTTGTCTGATTTGGTGATTAAATACAAATATGTAAAGAAACTACGTTGATGTCTGACAGTTGGTGGCATTCAGTAACTGCCGTCTGAATTCTTTTGGCAGGCATAAAAATGTAATCCGATTACAAGAACCAAGCAAAGGGAAGGGTGTCAGAGAAGTTTTCGCAGTGATATTGTCCCTGCACTGAGACTTAAACAATTAAATGACTTGCTAAGTGAGCATGTGGTGGGAGGACTTTCCTGGGAGATGCAACAGCACGTGAAAAAGTACGGAGATGTTAAAGGAATAGGCATACTCCAGAACGTGCAGGAATTCTGTATTGCTGGATTATAAAATTCAAGGCAGAGAGTGGGAAATGAAAAAGTCTAACACACAGGCTACATGTTACGAAGAGCCAGGATTGTCCCAGGAAGGGGTCTGGAGCCCATCCAATAGACAACAGGGAGTCACTGCTGCACACTGAGTAGCAAAGTGAGTTGCTAAGGTCTGTGAGTTAGGAAGCGCTCTGCACTGCGGAAGTGGGGAGCACTAGGAGATATCTCAGTTATTTTCCTCATTGCTGAGACAAAAAAACCTAATACCTAAAGCTAAAGAAGGAAAGGTTTATTTTGGCTCACGGTTTCTACACATTTCAGCGCATCATCAACTGGGTACAAGGCAAGGTGGCGCGGCAGGGGGCATCGGAGATGAGAAACTGTACAATACAAAGCAGGTCAGGCCGAAGGCAGCAAAGCAGCTTGTTTCTGTCCCTTTACATTCCACCCAGGCTATCGCCTTCTGGGTGATGCCACCCACACCCACACACAGGTGGGGCCTCCTTAGTCCGACCTCACACTCTTAATCTCAGCATCACATCCTTACTCCCCACATCACTCACCCTAATCCAGCCACCTTCAACACTCCCCACCTATGACCACCTGAGTTGTTCTTTTTTCAGTGAGGCGGGGAGGTTCTAGCTATTACAAACCATAACAGGAGGCTACTGGAAAAAAAAAAAAAACATGAAACAAGGAAACAGAAAAGATGATTACTGGAGACATTTAAAATTTGGTGCCAAGAGTATTTAGCTTTGATTTGATTTCAAAAATATTACTAAAAAATCTAGGACACTTCTCATGTTGTTGCTAGAAGGTAATGCGTTTCCTGAGATGGGGAATATAGATGAGAAGCAAGCTGGGAGTGAAGATGATATGTCTTGTCTGGCGTGTGATGAACTTGAGGTGCCTGTGCAATATCCAAGTAGAGATCTGGACACATTGTTTTCTGGAGGACAGACAGGAGAGACGAGCAGGCTGCTGATGTTGGTCTAGAAGTCACTGGCCTGTATGGATGGATGTTAGCCAGGAGCATAGACTCACCTAGGAAAAAGGGCAGGATGAGATAACTCTCAATTCAGGTCATTCCTTAAAAATTGAGCTGCCCATGCAGATGATATTCAAAGCTTTTAGGAGGGGAGAAAAAACCCTCAAATGTAGACCACATGTAGGTAGATGTGCCCAAGGTCAAAGAAATCCATTTTCCAGCATAACTTTTCTCTACACAATGCAAGTTTCATTTGTCTGAGAGAAATGAGAGGGACTGCATGGAGAGCAGATCTTGGATACCGAAGGACTACATACAGGATGATGATTATAAACACCCCGACTCTAGGAAAACACTTCATTTACAAAGCAGATTTGACAGCTCAAGTTGCTTCTTGGCGGAGCGACCCTGCCTGGCCCCTGTGCAACCTGGTGAGCTTCGATTACAGCTTTGATGCTGGCTCTACCACAGAGGCCCCCTAAAAGGGGAGTGATGAATGAGCTCCTGTCAGGCTTCATTCCCTGGGTGGCCTTGAATCTCTGCCATTATCTGTTACCCTGCCAGTACTGACAGTGATGAACACAAGGCAGGCAGCTAACGACACCCCGATTCATTACCCAGAAAGAAGGTAGAACAGAAATAAAGGGAAGGTGACTGCCATGTGGAAGCTTCGTTCACATCAGCACAGTCTTCCTCCCACAGGTTTGAATGGTGAAGAAATGATAGCGCCTGTTTGTCTCCCTCAAAGACTCTAATGATACTCAGAACAGAACGATTCACAAGAAAGCTTGTCCGGAAGACAGTGCACTGGACTTGTCATGGTAAAGTTCCTCACAAGGCTTACAAACATAGAAAATAGTTACCAACTTTCTTTTACTTCCACGTGCTCCTACTTGAGAAAAACAACAAAAAAAGGACACATTAAAACACCAATCTATATAGCTTGCCCATATTAAATTGATACCCATTTCAGGGGCGAACACCATCTCTCCGTAAGACTATATTAAGCCTGTGACTTACAGTAGCAGATATTTTTTGGCAGGTCTAATCATTGCTTCCCATAATAGATATTTATATCTTTAAGTGGTATGCGACTCCTCCGTAAGACATAATTCATCAAGATTTTTGTTTCAACTGGTTATTTTTTCTGACCTAATGGGAATGAAAGCTTTTACACCATTGTCTCCTTTTTTATTAATGGGATTTCCTGTGATACCTGAAGGTATTATACATGTTTAGTAAATGCATCTTGAAGTTTTTTTTAAAAACAAAAAAGAATAAAAACAATGCTACAGAATTTCAAAACAAAATAATAGGAGATTAACACTGGTTAATATATTGTGTATTATTATCTTCAAAGTAGTTGTTCAGATTACAAGATATAGGCATAAAAAGTGATCAAACAATTGAACAACAAAAGCACAAACTGTTCTTTTTGATGAACTAACAGAGATTAGTGGTATAGTTATCCATCTTGTATGTGTGTATGTGCATATATATATATATAATCTTTTCCCTTCTTGCTTTTCTCCCTTCCCCATCCCAGTTGCTCTTTCCTTTTGAGCAGTTTCTTTCACTTTCACAATATGTGTTGTACATTTTTATCTTACTTACTCTGTCAGTTTTTTACAGTAGGGAGACAATATGATATTTACACATGTGAGTCTGATTTATTTCACTTAATGCATCTTGAATTTAATGCCCAAAGAAGACAAGAGTTTCCATCTCAATCCAATTTGGCTTAATCCAAGGTGCTAATCAAAGCACTGACTCTATGGAACTTTAAGACAAAGCATGCCTTTAAAAAGAAAAGAATTTTTTTTTCATGGTCCAACAGGTTTGAAGGACCCTGAGTTAACCAAAGTTCATGAGGTTAATTTCATACAGATTTTTCAGAACCCTCAACTACATGTTGACTCTCCAAAACCAAATATAATCTACTTTCCTTTACTCAGAATATTTTGAGCAGTATTTATCTAAACTAGTGTTACATAGAAGCATATTTTGGGAACTGTTGGTCTTCACTTGCTCATAAACTCCACATTCTCATTCACTTGTCTCATCAACAAACTCAAACGGTTGTCAAGCTATGTTCTAAGTGTGTGGCAGAGCAAGACAGATTGAAGATGGAATAAATGCTAAAGAAGCCATGGTACCTGCCCACAAAGAGTGCACAAATCTTACCCTCATATCCTGTTTTCACATATTCTGGACTTTATCCCTATTTTCAACTTTTCTTCTTTCAAAGAAAGAAGCATGGTATTGTGGCTGTTATCTAAAATGTCCCTCAAAGTCTTATTGTACTGAAGGCTTGGTTGCCTGCTGATAGACTTCTGTAATTGGGTTGCAAGGGCTCCCATTTCCTCAGTGGATTCACCCTCTGATGAGATAAAAGTTTAATAATATTATTGGGAGGTGATGGGAACAGAAAGTGAGGTCTAGCCGAAGGGAGCAGACCACGGAGGTGTGACCTTCAGGACTATATCTGCTTCCCAGCCTGTTATGATTTATAAACATAAATGGTCCCCCAAGCCTCACACAGTCATGGAGGTGGCTGAGTCTAGCGTTTGTGATTGGTTTGTTGTCTAGCACTGGGATTGGCTGTGTGAATGCTGCACCCACCCAGGGACGGCAGCAAGCATACAATACAAGGGAGGGAAGGAGGCATGCTTTTGCCCTTTTTTACCCTTTTCACTCTTGTCACTTGTGGCAGCCATGAACAGTTGCCCTTTAGTCATACCACCCTGCCTTGGAGCCAGCTGTATATGGACTGAAACCTCCAAAAACTAAGTAAGCTAAGTAAACCTTTCCTTCCTTCATTTTGGGCATCAAGTATTTTGTCTCAGCAATAAGAGAAAAGCAACAACAAACACACAGTCCCTTCTCTCTTGCTCTCTTTCTGCGTCCTGGCTGCCATGAGGTGAGCTACTTCCCTCTGCCATGCCTTTCTGACACAACACTTCTTCTTTGGAACCTGCCAACCATGGACTGGACTCTGCACCCATGAGCCAAACAAACCTTTCTTCTTCCTTTAAATTGCCTTTTTCAGGTATTTAATCACAGCAACAGAAAACTAACAGAAATGTTAAAAAAAATTCTAAAATGCAGACAAGTGCAATTACCTTAAATTTGGGATAAAGGCAACGGAGTTGATTAATACATAGATATTACCCATGCATGTTTCTAAAGACCAAATTATCTTTCTAAAAGTAAAAGTAGAAGACTTTGCATCTTTTGAAGTATATTCCCTGTTTGTTTATTTGTTTGTTTTAATCCAAGTATAAATGGAAGTGGTCAGAGCTTCAATACACCTAAAAGCAACTGCATAATTTTTAAGTGCATAATTCCAAAAACAAGCATGAAGGGCTGATATACTTCAGTGTCATAAAACATCTCAACACCATATGTTTCTAGTTACATAAGACGGATACACATTAGCAGCATTTCTCTTGCTAGCCATTTGGTTTCGTCTATCAAGCAAGCTATTAGTTACATTCAAAATAACTTAGGGCCGGGGATTTAGCTCAGTGGCACAAGTGCCTGCCATAAGTTCGATCCCTGGTACCAAACAATAACAACAACAACAATAACAACAAAAGCTTAGATGAGGGGATCTAAAGCCTGGGCTTCAGCACAAAGGAAAAAAGAGATATGAACTAGCCAGCCTTCTTTATCAGTGTTTACTTGTTATTTCAGCTATAGTGCAATGAAAAAAAAAATAGAACAAATTAAAAACAAATGAACTTGTGTTAATCAAGCAATTTTAAACTAAGATCAAAAATAGTATGTAACTTGCAAACCCGTATTGACTAGAAATGGACCATCCAGTGCCTCTGATCTTTTTCATCTTTAAAAAGCAATCAGGATTCAGGTGGGATGAACCGATCATCCAAGAACTAAAGTAATATCTGGGAGAGATGAAACCATCATTATAAATTAGAAGGAGCCCATCACTCATTTTTCTGTTATCTTCCCCGAAGGAGAAGGTAGCCTGGAAAAGCACACTGATATGTTTCCTCATGTGCTCCAGGAATTCAAAAGGCAACCATTCTGTTTCCAAAATTAAGTGCAAAGAAACACACTTCTATTCCCCACCCCCATTCTCAGTGACATATTATTTGGATTCAGCCCTTACAGAATGTACCAGACAGAAGATGAATGTAATTCTATGGCTTCTAGCAGGAAGAGGTTTATCCTTCTACAATTTCCATATAAAATTCTTCTCCAATTTCTTACAACCAACCATGTGACTTCTGCTTTTCCTGTGAAGGCATTTATTTCTGACTGGACAGTCTGAATCATCTCACAGCCTTTCTATCTGCTGGTAACAAAAACCCTCTGAGAACTGAAGGATTGGTTGGTGCAAAGGAAGAGCCAGGCCCATAAATGTGAGAAAGGAATTGATCTGATTAGTCTCTGATTCGAGGTAATCATCTGGGATATAATATTTTAAATTCCAAAAGACTTCATGGAAACTTCCCGAATTTCTCCAGAGACACAGATCAATAGACCAGAATAATCAAGAAGAGGGAGCAAGTTTGCTAAACACCACTCATTGGGTAGGGTGTTTTACTTGAGTAAGCAAAAGGCTTCTAATGGAATTATTCCAACCCTGCGAAAGAAGGAACAAATCAGCCCTCCAGGGAAGCGCCTCCAAATTGCAGCTGAAGATAATAGAAAGGGTGACATTTTAATTCCAATCTCCAGCCTTCAACACAAGGATGTGGGTGGCGTTTGTTCGTGATGGGACTCAGTTAATAAACAACTTTCCCATAGCTCTGAGCGATCAATGCCCTGCCCACTCAAAATAATGCATGATGATATGAGGGTACAGGGCCCCATAATTCTGCAGGCAGGCTCCCTCTTCTCTTTTAGCTACAAGTAACTGGAAATGAAGTCTGCCTGAGTGCTCTGAGTGCTCTCCACGCTTCGCTGATGTTTAAGTATTAGTCCCCTGAGCTCAGAGCCAAACTTCCATCACCAAAACGGAATTCTTCGTCATGATGTCCAAATGAGGCATAAAAATTCAAAACTGTTGAAGCAAAGCCTACCTAAGTTGTTGGGGTTTTTTTGTTTTGTCTTGTTTTGATTTTTTTAATCACATGTGTCGGAAGATGAGTAACTTGCATGGCTCATGAGAAGTTTTTCCAAAATGGCTCCTTCACCATTTGTCAATCATGACGCACACAGACCTTGCGGCGCGCAGGAATTCCTGTTTGGAGGCGCGGTCTACCAACACTGAGTCCCGCCCGCCAGACTCCTTTCCGGTTGCTCTGGTTTTCCACTTGGCGCGCTCTTCCTGTTTCCTGATCTTCTCCCTCCACTCTGCCCTGGCTCTTTCTCTGTTCTCTTTGTGCCTCTCGCGCTCGCTCCAGGCCCCTTTTTTCTCTGGTTATGGCAGCCACTTAAACATCAGTGGGTCCTGAATGTGACTTAGGGGGCGGAGGTGGGGGCTGAAGTTGCCCAAAAGAAACAAGACCCTAAGAAAGTGTAAAAATCGGAGCTAGAACAAAGCATTTCTTTAACTCGAATTCAAAAGTATTTTCCTCAGCCCGGGCTGCCTATGCCTTATTGTTAACTTATATCAAAGGGGTTCGTTCATATCTGAGGAATCACGGGAAACTTTCAAACATGATTGACAGCTGGTCAAAGAACATCCACAGCGCGATAAGCTGCAGAGAGGGAATGTGCTGAGCCGGTTCAGGATTGCCTGGCTGTGCCTTTCAAATTCTTTTCATCGCAATCGGTGACTGTAAGCACTGCAGGGTGAGAACAAGCCAAGACTTTGTGGAATATTCTTAACTGCTGATATGTAATCCATACAGCCAGTGGTAGCAGCCTGAGGATAAAAGATTTAAAGAAATGGAGACACAAGGGCTGATTTTTTTTTTTTTAAATCAACTTGGAAGGAAAAAAAAAGTAAGAACAGTAAGATTTATGTTAACCCATTGGGAGTGCACTGGAAATCTCTTTGATGAAGGATTGAGATTGCTTTGAAGCAGATTTTATTGAAGCAAAAAGTAAGTATGGTATCCAGGGACTTGGGGTGATTGGGTCACTTATCAGTCTTCCTGACTTTGAGTCTCTCTCTCTCTTTTTTTCCAAATTGTGCATGCTACCAAACTCCTAAAATGTTGCTATATAAAAATATTTTCCTCTGAAGAGAAAGCTTTTCTACAGGCAGAGTAACCACTAGAAACTTGACTAGACATATGGTAAAAAGACAAGAACATGGAAAAGAGGGTCCCCATGCATATATACACCCAATATGACATGTGACAGTCTACTAAGACATCACAACCTAAAACATCACAACCGGAGCTATTTCTTTCCTATCAGTTCAGGTTTCAAATACAGCACAGCAAGAGAGCTGGGACAAACCAGATGAATGCCATGAAAAGACAAAAAAAAAAGAGTGGTTGGCAGTTTCTATTGGTTGGAAAATCAAATACTGTAGGACTCAGAGAGCAAGTAAAGACGGCCTTAGCAAGAAAGGAGACAACAACAAAGAATTCGCCTGGAACTGGGAATATAAAAGCTTCTCTTAAACAAGTGAGATTGCCAGTTCAGGGATAAAAGAAAGCCTTAACAGAAAATGAAGTTTAAAAAAAAGAAAAAGAAAAAAAAGAAAGAAAAATCAAGGGGAAAATGAAATAAGTACCAATGAGTGACCACGATGACTAGAAAGGAACATATTGCTGATGATCAAGGAAAAATCGAAACTCAAGAATGTCTCTACTGACACAAGCTGTCCATCGGAGCTGTGCTTAGGATATTATTATAATTCTTCTTTTCCATCTTCACTGGCTGTGACCATAATGAAGCTGACTTTTTTTTAACAAACTACTGCTTTTATATTCAAGTGTTACTGACTTTCAAAGAGAGCAACACTGCAGCTCTTAGATTTTGAAGTCTCTGATATAAGCAAAGCATTTTCTTTATGGCTAATATTTTGATTCTGAAGGCAGTTTCCAAAACAGAAGTCCCCAAAATGGTTCCAAAACTGTACCACATATCAATAGAGATGGCATCGCTGAAGACAGTATTGCCAACAGTTTACCAACAAGTTGACATGTTGGTAAATGCAATGACATGTTGGTAAAAATCACGACATTTCTGAGGCCCAGAGAGAGGAGCAGGGCCCAGATGGGGAAATCCTGAGGCCGCTGCCCAGAACACAGTCAGGAAATTGTCACAGTGCCTTCAGACACAAGGATGAGTCATCAAAGTCCAGGAAAGGCACTCAAATTGTTCAGTGGATGACTTCTTCATTGTAAGTGGCCAGTTTTTGGAAACACAGCACTCATTGGGAAATGCAAATCCAAGAATAGGAGTTCACAAATCAGTCATTGCTCCCAAAATGAAGTCAGGGTATTACTGGAGTGGGAAAGTGGGTTCTCCTTGCTACTCTCTGTGCAGACAGAGAAATGTATCAATCTGCTGTCACTGGCTGATGGAGACCCCACACTGGAGACCATGAAAACTATCTGCTCTCACTGGCCGTGGAGATGCACCTACCAGATCATTGTTGTTCCTAAAAAATAACAAGTTTGTTATGTTGTCATTTGCATTGACAAAGAAATACAGACACAGAGTATGCTTGGATGTTTAGCAGTCAGATATATGAGCCACAAGCTTTACACTAATAGCCAAGGTGGTACCTAGGGAAATCGATAATGCCACTACTTGGCAAATGCTGAAACCCCACAGCCTCCCTTTTGATTTTCCACACGAGAGCAAGAATACTTTAACAGAACACAGAGAAACTTCAATATCTTAAATGAGTAACTATCTTTCCAAGGGGAACATATTCCTTCTTTGTGTAAGGAAACAGTCCAAGGATATGACAGTAAATAGGCGTCTCCTCTACGAGGAGGGATGGAGCAGCCCCATCTTCACCTCACAGAGTGTCAGAATGACAGATTCTATGTTGTTGTGTAATGTCTGGGCTAGTTTCCTGTGTTTTATTACCAGTCTCCAATCGTTTGTTAGAGTTCATTACAGGTGGTCAACTCCAGTGCCATAAAAACACAGCATTTTTATTTGGTCTATGGGAAAGTAAATATAGTTTCATCATCAACCTTGGGGAAAGTTTTCTTTTCTCTTATTTGTGAGCTTCTGTAAAATCAATTGGTTATCTGAAGGTTTTTTCAAAATAGGAAAGAATTTAGCATAAAATGTTGAATTCAAGTACTCAGAGAAAACCCAGAATGCAATAGAACAAGTTGACATGTTGGTAAATGTGATGATGTATTAGTAAAAGTGGCAACATTTTTAAGGCACAGAGAGATGAGCAGGGCCCAGATGGGGAACCTAAGGTCACCACAGGGCACAGAGTCAGGGAATGGTCCAGTGCCTTCAGGCCCAAGAAGGAATGATCAAAGCCCAGGGAAAGCACTCGAGCTGTTTGAAGGGTGGCTTCTTCATCATAACTGGCCATTTTTTCTGATAAACCAAGATGACACTTTCAATTCAGCCTAAATTGGCTAACAAAGCCCTAAGAAGGGAGAAAGGATGGGATGGAGTGGCATTTGTCGAGCCTCTATCATGCCAGAAACGTTGCGTCACAATAGTCCACTGTGGGAAGAATCATTACCTCTATTTCTGCACATGAATCAACTGAAGACTCAGAAGTTAAGTGATTTATCCAGTCAGAGAGCTTGCAAATACTGGTGCAAGATTCAGACTATGATCGCTCCAGGATCAAAAGCCAGATGCTTTTAACTTCATTAAGCTGAGCTCAAAGACTACCAGTGTGCCCTACCATTATCTTCTGCTTTCTTAAAATCTACACAATGAAAATCCACTTTTCTAAAAGATCTTAATTGGATAGAAATTCTACACATAATTTACTGTTGACTCCTTTATTTAAAAGTTCATCTGGAATATTTTAATAAATGAAAAAATCTACCTGTTGAATGAAATATTTTTTACAGCCTGGGTTAATTTTTTATGATGCACCCAGAGTTTTTCTTTCTGGACACTGTTAGACAAAAGAAGAGGACTGAGGCAGGGGAGGTGAGGGAGAGATGAATATGACCAAAGTAGGTTGTATCCACATATGAAAATGACACAGCTGAAACCCAATACTGTGCGAAAGTAATGTGCTTCAGTAAAAGTACTGTTTAAAGTTTTCCTGCCCTGTCTGTCTTCTCCACTCTGTTCCCCACCAAGACCACTCACCAACAACCCCACAACAGTCACCAAGCATTTACCACATATGTAGCAAGGGCGGTCCTCAGAGGAGCCACAGGACGCGGCATTTAAACAAGTAAAAATAACCGAAGAGTGTGAACTTGGTAATGACAGGACAGGGTACATCTCCTCCACTTCGAGCTCCCCTCTGAACTATTGTTCTGGCTCGCTCTCCCCAGCCTCTCACTAGAAAGCTATATAGCACCATTTTTCAGTGTCAGGCATTCATTAAATGAAACATAAACACTATACTCCATGGGGCTGGGACTGGACTCCAAAGAAAACCTAATGTTCAAACAGCACTTGAAGGCCTTGGGTCTCATTTCCGGTATTCCCATCACTGACTTGGTTCAGAAACCTCATAACTCGTCCACTCCACAAGTGACTTGGCTGAGAGCAAGTTGTTTAGAGAAGCAGATAACAACCTCCCTTGAAAGAAACTAGTGAAGCATTTCAGAAAATAGGGTCTGCAGCAAATGTGGTCCTAGGACTCACACAGCAATCTCCCAGGACTTCTTTCCTTCAGCATTGCTCTAATGATGCTGCTCATGGTCTAAATGATGGAGAACAGTTCTCCTGCATCCTCCCAGGTATGTGATGCCCAGTAAGCTGTGCACCTGATTCAGGGAAAACTGGGAGGATGACAGTGCCCGAGAACTTCCTCCTGGTTAATAGAGAGAATTTAAGATCACTGGAGAGCCTCGGTCGATTGCAAAGACTCTACAGGCAGTAATGAGACTTGAGAGATTTATCTGCCTTCAGGCAAGGCCTCTCCTAAACTACCCCAAATGAGACTCTAGCCTATTTTTAAAGCCCTCTTCAGAAAGAATGTTTTTAACTCTTCCTCCAACACAGAAATAGAGTAATGGAAAAGCAATTCATTTACATCTCAAATCAGCATATAGGTGAGTCAACATAATTGGCCAAGCAGAATTGCATTTCATGATAACGGGTAAGCTGCTCTTAGCTTTTTCATAATGAAACTGCTTCCTACCTATTGCCTATTTCTGAGTCTGAAGTAAGAAAATCCAACCAAATTATTTACTTCATCAGAACTATTCTATAGCTCCCTATCTGGTAAGAAATGTAAAGAAGATTGAAGAGAGAAACCCAATTTTAACTTACTAGTCCCTAATAGCCCACGGCTCATTCCCTCACCTCTTTCAGGGCTATATAATGAAATGTCACTTTCTCATGAGGCCGCTCATCACTCCCCCATTCAAAACCACAGCACCTTCCACCCTCTACCTCCTTATACTTTTCTCAGTAGCACTTATTACCATCAATACCATACAATTTTCATTGTCTGTTTTCCCTACCACAATGTAAACTCCACAAAGAAAAACATTTAAGTCTGTTTTGCTCACTTTCTGTGTCCTAGCTATTAAAATAGAGCCTGATACATAGCAAGTCCTCCTAATGCGACCGTGAAGAGTTGAGTGAGCACATAGCTTCCTGCAAGGTGCAGGGTCTTGTTTTAGCTGACAGATGACTACCGCTCCCAAACAGGACAGGGCTGATGAATATGTAACAGATACTCCTACTGAGGATCTGAACTCTGGTTCTCTTTAAGAATCTGAAATGAAGGAGTTTCCTCTGTACTCCTTGGAGCTTTGGCACTCCTCTGAGATACTCTGATTCCCTTGTTCCTCCAGAAGCAGACTTCTGGCTTCCTGAATCTCGATTCAAGCCAGCCAGCCTTCTCTTTTCTTTCTTCTGCACTGGGGTTTTCTGTAAGATACTACTGGGTAGTAAAGTGTCCCACTGTGAAAAATAAAGTTAGAAACCTGCAGCCTGGACCATGAGACAGAAAACCATGAAAGAACACTGGACAGAGTATCAAGCAAACCTGAGCCTAATTCATTCAACAGATATTGATAGATCATTCATTGCGTGCCTGGATTTGCTCCCGCCACTTCCTGTATTTATGAGAATACATAAAGAAGCACACAAGAGTGAAGGTCAAATTCATGTAACAAATAAATACACCATCCTCAGAAATTTTAGGAAATCAAAGCAGCTTTGAAGAAAGGTTTCAGGAATGTACCCTGCCAGAGGCACCTGCTGAGTCTTATGGATAGTCATTAATCAGGCGAAGCATGAGGAGACTGACCCTTTCTTTGTGACTTTGAGTAAGATCATAACTTCTTAGGACTCAATTTCCCCAACTCTAAAATAAGAGGGTTAAAAGTCAGCTGACATGCAAAGTTCCTCCCAAATGTAAAACTATATCCAACTTTGCCTATTCACCTGTGCTATGGTTTGAGTGCTCCTCCCTCCAAAAATGATGTTGGAATTTAGTTGCTGTTTTAACAGTATCAAGAGGTGAGACTTTAAGAGGTGACAAGGCCATGAGAGTTTAGTCATAGGATTAGTGCTATAATAAAGAACAAATTTAGCCCCACTTCACACCCTTTCCTGCACGTCTCCATTCTTCTGCTCCTCCCCTCAGGGAGTTACAACATCCTAGGCACTGACTTTAAAGTGAAGTCTTGGTCCTCACCAGACATCAAAACTGCCAGTGCCTTGATCTTGAACTTCTAGGCTCCTGATCTGTGAAAAACAACTTTCTGTTCTTCATAAATGACCTAGAGTCATGTACACTGTTATAGCAGCACAAAACAGACTAAGATAACTTGCAACCAGATAACAGAAAACTTTAGCATCAGGTAATAAATTGCTGAATATAGGATGATTTGGCCAATTCATCTGAATATTAATAATGTATTTGGCCCAGCAAGATGATCAGTAAGCCCCAAGGAAAGTCATTTAAATTAATTGGCATTTTCTGCCATCTACGAGAAACTTTTGTTACAATGTCCTGATTCAATTTCAAGAATTCCATTTTAACGATGCTTGGTACCAGATCTGAAGTAATTTTAAAATAAGTTATGAAATTACAATCTTTATTATTCACCATTACCATCAAGCTTGTTTTTACATTTGAGACAGTTTTCCATATTTAACATATTGAACAAGGAAATGGAGCACTCTCAGTCCTGGCAAATTTGGAAATCGGAGAGCTTTCAAGACATTTCACTCCTCCAGGCTTTCAAATCATAGCTAACATGTCAGCTAGGAATTTGTTCACTGTCATCAACTACCAAACTATCAAAAGTTAGCAGGTTAGTCCAATAACAGTGACTGGGGTTCTGCAGTCTATGAACTTGACAAATTTCTGTGTTGAGGTTTAGATATATGTAAATCTCATTATACTCATGGTGCCTAAGAACTTAGTCTTTTCCCAGGGAAGGCTGAAGAAAATGACTCAGCATCAAAAGAATCAAGTTAACAGCAATTTTTTGAACATCTATGTTAGGGTGTTCTTAATTTTAAGAAGAAAAAAGGAGAAAGGGAAAGAAGATGAAAGAGATAGTCTTAAAGTATAAAATGTGCACTGAATTTAATGTCTGTAGCTCTACCTCTGACTGGCCGTGTGGATAGATCCCTTGAGCTCTTTGATAGATCACTGTAGTTCTTTGATATTGCTTTCTCATTTATCAAATAAAGGTAGCAATGCCTGTCAGAGCGGAGGTAACACAAATTTCCATCATCTAATCAATGAATAAAACAAATGTGGTATATCCAGGCAATGGTTTATTATTCAACATTAATAAAGAATGAAGTACTAACACATGCTGTAATATGAAACCATTTTATAAGCAAAAGAAGCCAATCACTAAAGACTATATATTAAATGGTTGTATTTTATTAAAGGCTTAGAAAAGGTAATCTTTAGAGACAGAATATACATTCATGGTTGCCCAGGGCTGAGGGCCAACAGATGTGGGGGAAGTGAGGTAATGAAGGGATTGTTACTGGGCATGCGAGTTGGGGAAACAATGGTGAAAATGTTCAAAAATTGGTTGCAGTAATGGTTTTACAACTCTGTGAATATCCTTGAATCTACTTGTTATGGACCATGTATTTGTGCTCACACTACCAATTTTTTAAATTTTTTTTCTATGTGAAAGAATTTTTTTTTATTTTAAAGAGAATAAAACAAAACAATGAAATGAAACAAAACAATGGGAACAATATTGGATTTCAAAAACAAGACAATAGGAACTCAACCATAGGTACTGTTATGCACATTGCTGGCCTCTAAACAGTTGCTCAGACCACCAGACACAGGCACACAAAGTCAACCAACCAACACTAGCACTAAGTTGTCTCTTTACTTCAGTTGCCATCATCTCAGAAATTTCAGGTGTGTGGCTTCTAGTGTATTTTGCATCTGTGTCTTCTGGACTGGTTCTGGGTGGGCTGGAGGTCTGAGATGGCACCCTGCTCCTTCCTCTTGACATCTTCCTGTGTTCCTCCAAATCAGCCAGTTGCTGAGTCCCGGATGGTTCCCACATTGGCCCCCTGTCCCACAGTGCAGGGCACTGGGCCAGGCACCTGGCTTCCTCCCGTCTGAGGTTTGGGCTCTTGGAGGGGGAGGCGGACGGGCTCACCAAGGGGCAGGGATTCTTCTCTGGGCCCACAGCGGCTGGCTCACTGAGGGGCGTGGCCGCTTCTCCTCCGGCTCCACGTGGCTGGCTCACCCTGGACATCACTTCCGGTCCTCTGGGCTGGGGCAGTAGACTCACTGCGGAGCGTGGCCTCCCTTTCTCTGGGCCTGCAGCGGCGGGCTCACTGGGAGGCAGGGCTTCATCTCTTCCGGGCCCCTGGCAGTGGGCTGACCAGGGGCTGAGTTGCTTCCTTCTAATGAATTGACCATTTCAGGCCAGGGACTTAGCTCAGCGGCTCAAGTGCTTGCCTGGTAAGCATGAGGTCATGAGTTCAGTCCCCGGTAAGAAAAAAAAAAAAAAAAAAAACGAATTGACTATTTCATTTCTAAAGTTCTGAAATGGCCAATAGATCACAGAAAGATACCACTTTAGGCTCTGCTTGAAACCAACAACTTCACAAAACTGCTGGCCTTGATTCAGGGCCAGTCACACCGTCAGTTTTTATGTTGAAGTCCTAATAGCTGACATGATGGTACTCAGAGGTGGGACTTTAGAGAGATGACTGTGCTCAAGACTGCGTCTTAATAGTTGGGTCCCATCATGGGATTACTGTCCTTACAAGAGAGAAAAAAAACTAGAACTTGCTTTCTTTCTGCCATTTGAGGGTACAGAATTAAAGCTACCATGTTGTCTTAGTTACTTTCCTCATTGCTGAGATAAAATCCTGACACTCAAAGTTGAAGGAGGAAAGGTTTATTTTGGCTCACAGTCTGTAGAGGTTTCGGTCCATAGTTGGTTGGCTCTAAGACAGAATGGGAAGGGGAGAAACATTTCATGGTGTGGCAGGCAGAAGGCAGCAAGCAGCCAGCAGCAGCAAGTTGTTTTTCCCTTTTATCCCATCGGGGCTACTGCCTTTGGGGTGGTGCCAAGCAGAACTATGCTAATTCCAATCAGTAGACTAAAATTTAGTACCACACACTCTTAATCTCAGTATCACACACTCTCAATCCAGCCAACTCCAAGCCCTGCCTATGACCACATGAGGCTTTGAGGGGTCATCTAGATGCAAGCTGTAACACATGTGCAAGCTGGGAAGCAGACCCTCACCAAAAATCAAACCCACCAACATTCTGATGTTGGACTTCCTGGCCTCTAGAACTGTGAGAAAAAAATGTGTGCTGCTTCAGGCATCCAACGTATGGTACTTTGTTATAGCAAAGTTAAGGTAGATTAAGTTACCCCTGACCTGAACACTTGCAATGGGTGAACTGTGGGATGGGAGCGTGGCTCAGGACTTCCTTAGAAGATATGAAGCCCTGGATTCAATCCTCAGCACCACGCACACACAAAAGCGATTTAGATGATATATAAATTATCTTAATAAAGCTATTTTTCAAAAAAATATTTGTCAGATTTGTTGTGATAAGAAAACTATGTAAGACATATGAAACACTCCTTTAATTACAAAGAATATGTGCCATATAATGATATTTAAACTTCCCTCAAGGTGTACTTTCAATGCTAATAGAGAGACAGATCTTTGGCAAAAGGGAAGGGGACCAAGGTGAGAGGGCAGGGGAGGGGAAGCAGGATGAAAAAGAGAATTAAGATGTGCTATGCACACGTTCCAACTTGCCATTAGAAACGCAGTCATTATGTACTGCAAACATGTACAAATAAAAAAAAATTTTTTAAACCCTAAAAGAAGATGTATTTCTAATGCCACCCAATAGTTCAAAGCAATCCAAAGAAATCCTAAAACTGTCAAAGTAAGAGTTTGTGCCCACCCAATACACACTCTTAGGCCAGCCTGTGTCACAATCCGGATGGAGGCGGTCCCTGTGCTTCAGTGGCCCTGCAGGAGTCTCTCTCACTAGGACTCGTAATTCATCTCCATTGAGGGGCAGTAGTCACTTTAGACCTTCATCAGCTTCTGATTGCCTCATTGCTTGGTATCTTGCTCTAAGCACCTGCTAAAGTGCTTAGTGCTTAGTGCTTAAAAATAAAGTACATTAGGGAAAACATTGCAAAAGGTTTTGTTGGGGTGTTGAGAACCTACTGTATAAAGAGAAGTGACCAGGTGTATGGGAAGCAGGACTAGAGGGGAGGGACTCTTGATCTCATGTGACAATCACGCTGATTTCACCCGGAAATTCATTTCCTTTGTATTTGGAGTACACGGTGGTGAACACAGCTTTCTCATGTTTCACTTAACAACTGCTGTTAAAATTTTAGTGACAGAACAAGAAAGCCATTTAATTGAGATTGCCAAATGTCTAGTTAGATGATGTTGAAAATCAGACAAGGGGAGTCCAGCTGCTAAATACAATGTGCTTAGGCATAAGATCATCGATGGGAAAGAAAACAGCACATTTGCACCTTCACTTTGTTACACTGGGGTCCACGGGAAGATATTTTCTATGGTCGTCCATTGATTAGGTCCACTCAGAGTGTTTATTCACTGAATTTCAGCTCCATATTGATTTTACATCTGGTCAGGCTAAAACCCAGGATGACTGTGATCTTGTTGCAAACAGAGGAAGTGTAAAAACTAAGTTTGTTTTTCTAAAAGAAAAATTTTTTAATTAAATATAAATAAATTTTACTACCTGAAAATTTCAAACTGCTTTTCAACAAAGAGACACCTCAACAGAGTTCAAAGCCAAGAACTAGACTGTGAAAGTATTTGAACAAATATACAAGATAAAATGTTAGCATGTAAGATGTGTGAAGAACTCCTAAAACATGAATAAGAAGATAACAATCCAATAGGAAAATAAACCAAGGATCTAAAGATGCAAATTCATTTAAGAGATAATACAAATAGCCACCCAAAAAGGGCCCTAAAAATAAACTTATCCTCACTAACAACTACAGAAATATAAATTAAATTATTAGTGATATTTTTCACTAGATAGGAAAAAGCAAGCATTTGAAAATACCATAGATTGATGAAGTTTTCTAGAAAGGGATCTATTCACCAGTAATGACTGTATAAATTAAAACATTCACTGCCTATTGAAACAAAAAATATCCACAACTATGAGCCAGAGAGCCTATATTTTTAAATATCTTGTCATTTAAACTGTACCATGTGTAAAAATGTCCATTACAATATTGTTTATAATACTAAATAAAAGTACCACTAAATAAAATGTTGGCTATTTAAGAGGCAGAATATTATGCAGTATACAAAAAAGAATTAGTTCATGTGTGTGTCATAGGCAGTTTTGTTATGGAGGTATTTTGCATTAAAACACATGACATATAAATATAATGCTCATGATTGTGAGTACCATTAAAAAGTAGGATAGAGAGAGAGAACAAGACTTAAAGAGGCTTTCTTTTGAAAAAAGAAACATATTCATTGTGTGCTTTTAAAGTGTGTGTTTAGTGCACAGCATGGTGACGGTAGCTGATGACAATGCACTCCTGAAAATGCTGAGCGCAGTTATTAAATGTTCTTATCACAGAAATGAAAACTACGTGAAATGGCATATCTGCTAATTAGCTAAATTTTAACCATTCCACAAGGTACACATACTTCAAACCATCATGCAATACATAACAAATACATACAATTTTACCTGTCAGTTTTTTAGAGAAATAAAAAATACTTTTTAAAAAATTATAAATCAAGTACATGCTTATAAAAATGCCTGAAAATAAGCCTGTCAGAATGTTCAAGTGAGCTGGAGCATGGCTCCAGGACAGAGCACGTGCTTAGCTTGTGTGAAGCTCTGAGTTCAAGTCCTAGGACCACAAAAAAATAATAATAATAATAATTAAGGTTGATTATGGGCAGTGAATATATTCAGGATTTGTAGGGAGCCATTGAAGCTGGAGATTTTTCACACATGTGGGGCTAAAGCAAGGCCAGCCCTGAAAACACAGAGAGCTTGAAACAAGCCACATGAACAAGCTGTTCCAGCTCCAAGAAAGTAAGGGGACCAGGCCAGCCAGGCCAACAAGTTGCTAGGCAATGGGGTTGAAATTGACCTTCTTCAGGAGTGTATGGAGTCCATAAATAAATGTGCTGTAATGGCTAAGCAGTTCCTTCTCTCCCATCAGGAGAATAAGGGCTCCACCTGAACCCAGCTTTGTCACTTCTTTATTTTCTCATCCTCTCATGGTCCTTTACCCCAAGAACCTCAAGAGCTACATGGGTCACAGCAAGGATTATTCTCATACCTATGTGTTTACATGTCTGGGTGTTTTCCAAATTCCTGGGAAAGTGACCATTACAGTTTGATATTTAGTCCTATGGAATGACAAGCCCGATTCTGAGCATTCTGGACTTCAAAGTGGTAAAATCACTCTATACATAAAAGTATGTTATATGAGAGGGATAACCCACTACCTAATCCACTATTATCCATTAGATTAAACATTAGGTTCAAATCTTCATTAAGCTTTAAGCTTTCACCTTGGAAATTAGAGAGAGGACCTTGAAAGAAATGAGGAGAGCTAGTATATTTTTGTGATTAAATACTACTACATAATTTGTCTTAAACACTTTTCCCTTTTTAAAATGTCAAGATAATTACATGCTAAATATTATCTTAATGAGCCCTAGAAATTCAGGTTTTAGTTATAGGAACTCAGGAAGCATGAGCTTCTAGCCTCACATCTTTTACCTCTGGCCTGGCAGGATTTGCGGGTTATGCCAGAATCCTTCATTACCTGGTTACACACTAGTGGACAATATGACATTTTGCTTGGAAATGATATAGGATAATACGATGGAAAATAACTGCACTTTTTCTATTGTGCTTCTCCTGTAAAGCTATAAATAAGTTGAATTGTGCTCCCTTGATTTATGTTTATGACTATTATTATGATGATTTATTTTGGGTTGAATGCTGACAGTGTGCTGAGTGCTATACCAGGCTCATAAGAAGAAATGGTTATGCCCCAGAGGCTTACATACCAAGACAAACAATTCAGCCATAAAATACACCAGCTAAGAGATGCTTAATCTCAGTAGAGCAGTGCTTCTTGGAGTTTATATGTAGGTGGAGAAAATCTCCTTCTGGAGGAAGAAGGTTAATGCTCTTTGAAAGACTTTGAGGGCCAGTTTTCAATAGAGACTTCACACAGGGGTAGAGAATCATCAAAGTGCATGCTCTTAGAGAGGATGGTCGATGGAGGGTTCCCCAGCAAACAGTTTTATGTGCTGACTTAGGTATTGCAGTAATAACAGGCTCTTCAAGGGCTTCAGTCTGGTGGGCATCAATTCTATGGTTCCAGATAGGTTCAATGTGCTTTTAATATTACAACCATCTTCAACACACTTTGAATAATATCATTTAAGGGCATCCATGTAAACCAAAGTTTCCAAATGTTTATTTTAAAAAGTCCTGCATTTGGAAGATATTGTCAAGCATGAAAACATTTTTAAATGTACACAAATAAGTTTGAGAAATGCTCTTTTAACTAAAGTGAAAAAAGGTATCTCTATTGCAAGAATTCTCAGAGCTATCAATTGTGCTATAAAAATTGTGAATCTCTGAGTTCTCCTACGAGGACTGACACTCTAGAAAACATGCATTGGAAAACAGCAAGGTCGATTTTAAAAAAGAACAAAAGAAAGAATGAATTAAACTACCAGTTTGTTTTTAAGTATAATAGTTGGGAATCTTTTTGCTTTCTGTTTGAAGAACTATAAGGACATAATATGCCCATTGTTTCTATCCTCCCTACCACCTTCTAAGCAAGATTGGAAGGGTACTGAGGGAAGGACGACACAGAATAAATGAGTTTATACTTTCGTGATAGCCATGTTCTAGATGGTCCCCAGTGATCCCTGCCTCTGCTATTTCTGTCCCTGGGCAGTTCCTTCCCACAATAAGTAGAGCTAACTCCTGTAATCAGTAGGATGTTGTGGAAATGATAGTGTGACTGCCAATACTAGGTCTTGAAAGACATTATGGCTTCTACTGTGCTGTTTTGGATCACTTGCTCTGGGGAAAGCCAGCTGCCATGTTGTGAGACCACTCAAGCAGCCCTGTGGAGAGACCCACATGGTGATGCATGGAGTACTTCTGCCTGTAGTCATGACTGTAAGTCTTTCTGGAAGCACCAAGTCAAGGCTTCAGATAAGTGCAGCTCCAGCCAACATTGTGACTACAACCCCAGGAAAGGGCTTGAGCCAATGCCACCCACAAACATACCCAGATTCCTGACTCCCCAAAACAGTGTGAGGTAATCAGTGAGTTATTTTAAGCCATATTCAGGGTAATTTGTTAGGTAGCTGTCTTGATTACTTTTCTCTCATTGCTGAGATAAAAGACCTGATGCCCAAAATTAAGGAATGAAAGGTTTATTTAGCTCACAGTTCGTGGAGGTTTTAGTCCATAATCTGCTTGGTCCAAGGCAGGGTGGCATGGCAGAGTGGCAACAGTTCATGGTGACAGAAGACAGCAAAAGCAACAAGAGCAAAAAGGGAGGAACACAAGAGAAGACTCTTTCTGTCCCTTATATTGTATGTGGGCTACCTGCCCTAGGGTGAGTATAGCACTCACACTCATCATCCCAGCACTAGACAATGAATCCAGCACAAACTCTAGATTGAGCCACCTCCCAAAAGCACACCCCCATGACTACATGAGACTTTTGGAAGACATCCAAACACAAACCATAACAGTGGCAGTAGATAACTAATACAGCATCCTAGATTTTTCAAGATTTCAAATATTCTGTCCTTTTGTTTATTCATGTGTCCTAATTTGGGAGTTCAGACCACGTGATCACAAGAGGGACTCTGTCTGTACACAGGGTCATAGTTATGAAATCTCAATACCAAGAGCTTCCAAAGAAAGGTTCATATGGTATTCTTTGAGAACACACTACTACCACCCAGTTACTGAACGTTTCCATTTCCTAGGGGGAGCAGGCCATTCTGAGTGAACTGATAAAATCAAAAAGTCTCAAAATCTTTGGAAATTGGGCCCACTGACCTCACTACTGACAGTGATAAAGTAGCCTCTACTTTGGAGGTTGACACTGATACTGTCAAACCTTTACTATATGGTAAAGCAAAAAGATAAAGTCTCTCATACCAACGGAGTGGAGGAAATCCAGATCTTTGCTGTGAAACATTAGAAAGGAAATGACTGAACAGAGTAGACACATGAAGAGAAGATTGGGAAGAAGGGAATATAGAGTCCAAAAAGAGCAGCTGTATTGGTCAGCTTCCCATTGCTGGGACAAAATATCTGCCATATACAGTTTAAAGGAGGAAATGGTTTACTTGGGTCACAGTTTCAGGAGTTTCAGTTCATGATCAGCTGGTTTCAAGGCACAACATCATGGCAGGAGGGTGTGGTGGAGCAAAGCTGCTCTCTTCAGGGAACAGAACACAGTGGAAGAGTATGAGAGAAAAGGGCCTAGAAACACATACAGTCCCAAGGTCACATCTCCATGACTCCCTACACATAAATCAGAAACTGTGCTTTCCTAATCCCCTTATGTGACCCCCAAGTCAATCAAGTTGACAAGCAAATTTAACCACTACAGTCATGTAGGATATGAGTAAATGGTAGGAGGCAAAGGAGTCTATAATCAAGATGACAAGAACAAGCTGGATGTAGTAGCTCATGCCCCTAATCCCAGCATTCTGGGAGTCTGAGGCAGGAGGACTGCAAGTTCTAGCCCAGCCTGGCCAATTTAGTGACCTAGCCATACCCTGTTACAAATATAAATTTTTAAAAAAGGGCTGGGGATATAGCTCAGTGTGAAGGTCCTAGGTTCAATCCTCAGCACAGCAAAAACAAAGCAAAGAAGGCAACGACAGAACAAATAGGTCTAAAAGAATATGCACTACCTGGCCTAACTGATGGCCTCCAAATGACAGGTGGCCCTGAACAAAAGACTGTAAACTTAACATTATGATGTGATTTTTAGTGATATTTTTCATGACTCTATTGCAGGGTGCTGGAACCTGGATTAGGTAACAACAGAATATTGTGTAGCAGAGCGTGGGGCTGTGCAGTGCTGATGCCACCTCTCCCCCAGCCTCTCACACAGTCAGTCCATGAACCTGTGTGCATCTGACCTTCATTGGCAAGTCAAATGCAGCAACTACCGATAATAGTCCTTTGGCCAACTTACATGCATGCGCCTGGGTAGACAGGTGTTTATTGTTATGATGCACACATGCAAGTTTTCGTATCTAATTACTAAACTTGAGCTTCTTATGTTATTTTGGTAAAACAGTTTTTAGCAGCAGCGGTTCAGAAGTGCAGAAATGCATCAAGTAGTTTTTGTTCATAATAATTATTATAATGATACGCATAGTATCACAAATACTAGGCATGTTATAATAATATTTTTAAATGAAAAATTTTTTATTTATATATATTGGCCCAAGACAAGTCCTTTTCACCAAGTGCAGCCCAGACAAGCCAGAGGATTGGACATCCGTGCCCTCTCTAGGCCATAGGTGCTCCACAGACTGATTCTGAGGAAGAACTGAGCAACTCAGGATGAGGATGGTCCAACCCAGATGTATGAAAAATCCCCCAATCACACAGAAGAAGCTGACTGATGGGAAAAAACAGGGCAGGGCAGACAAGGGAAGGGCCAACTCATGGTTCATAGGCCAAAGGGGAGCAGCAGACTCCAAAGAGGCTGATGGCTAAGTTATGGAATACATAAAAGTAGGAAATGAAGCACTGAGAAAGGGTCCTGTCTGAGCTATAAACATGGGGGAGTCCAAACCCAAGTGAGAGGGAGTTTAAAGGAAGAGTAGAGGAGGAGGGAGACAGAACTATATGGACTTCTTTTTTCATGGCAATTACATGTTTAGTTAGGTTTCTATCACTGTGACAAAACACCTGAGATAATTAAGTCATAAAGAGAAAAGGGTTATTTTGTCTCATAGTATTGGAGGTTCTGCTCCATGATGGGTTGCTTCTGGGCCAGTGGGGAAGCAACACATCATGGCTGGGTGAACCCATTCACCTCATGGTCAGCCAGGGTGTAAAGAGAAAACAAAAGAGATCAGGATCCCATGGTCCCATCTCAGGGTTCATCCCCAATGACCTAAAAGCCTCCCACTCAGTCTCACCTCTTAAAAGTTCTTCCATCCTCAAATAGCACCGGGGCCCACGCCCTTAACACATGGGCCATTGGGGAGCATTCCTGGTCCAAACTACGGCATTACTGTTCTCATAAAGGAAGTCTGAAGAACATTTACATGGCTGTCTAACTGAGTATGGGTTTCTGAAAGGAGAGGTAAACTCTAAAAAAATAACCCAAGACCATTGGGACCACAGGTGCAAGGGTGCCTCTGACACAAAAGTGTAAAGCAATCACATGTCTATCTGTCCATTTTTGCAACATTGGCAATCTTTTAAGGAATTCTGCACAAATAAGTCAGAATTATTTTCTCCCATTGCACCAAGTCCAGAAATAGCCCATGACCAATGATCCATTACAGCTGCTGGTAGAAATAAATGTACTTGAAACTTTGCAACAGGCTCAATACACAGTCTTGCCCATGGAAACGCACGTAGCAGTAATCAGTATTCCT